>CABHPP010117880.1:24131-50132 GCA_902168425.1 Peromyscus attwateri | reverse complement strand
CCTGGACTGACACACTATGGCCACCTTGAACTAAGGTAAGGGAAGGAAACCACTTTGCAGATATATAAGCTGTAGAAATGGTAGGGCTTAAACAAAGATACAACAAAGAAAGAGAACCACAGAACAATCTCCCTCATGAACATTGATACAAAAATACTCAATAAAATATTGGCAAACAGACTCCAAGAACACATCAAAACAATTATCCACCACAATCAAGTAGGCTTCATTCCAGGGATGCAAGGGTGGTTCAACATTCGAAAGTCTGTCTATGTAATACACCATATAAACAAACTCAAAGAAAAAAAAAAACACATGATCATATCACTAGACGCTGAAAAGGCCTTTGACAAAATCCAACACCCTTTCATGAAAAAGGTCTTGGCGAGATCAGGAATACAGGGAACATACCTAAACATAATAAAGGCAGTTTACAGCAAGCCAACAGCCAACATCAAAGTAAATGGAGAGAAACTCAAAGCGATTCCACTAAAATCAGGAACAAGACAAGGCTGTCCACTCTCCACATACTTATTCAATATAGGACTTAAAGTTCTAGCCAGAGCAATAAGACAACATAAGGAGAACAAGGGGAAACAAATTGGAAAGGAAGAAGTCAAGCTTTCCCTATTTGCAGATGACATGATAGTATACATAAGTGACCCCAAAAATTCGACAAAGGAACTCATACAGCTTATAAATACCTTCAGCAATGTAGCAGGATACCAGATGACAAATGGGCTGAGAAAGAAATCAGAGATACATCACTCTTTATAGCCACAAATGATATAAAATACCGTGGGGTAACTAACTAAACAAGTGAAGGACCTGCATAACAAGAATTTTAAGTCCCTGAAGAAAGAAATTGAAGAAGACGTCAGAAAATGGCAAGATCTCCCATTCTCATGGATAGGTAGGATTAACATAGTAAAAATGGCAATCTTACCAAAAACAATCTACAGATTCAGTGCAATCCCCATCAAAAATCCTAACACAATTCTTCACAGACCTGGAAAGAACAATACTCAATTTCATATTGAAAAACAAAAAATCAGGATAGCCAAAAGAATCCTGTACAATAAAACAATCTCTGGAGGCATCACAATCCCTGACTTCAAGCTCTGCTATAAAGCTACAGTAATAAAAACAGCTTGGTACTGGCATAAAAACTAACATGTGGTCCAATGGAACCAAACTGAAGACCCTGACATTAATCCGCACAACTATGAACATATAATTTTCGACAAAGAAGCCAAAACTGTACAGTGGAAAAAAGAAAGCATCTTCAACAAATGGTGCTGGCATAACTGAATGTCAACATGTAGAAGACTGCAAATAGATCCCTATCTGTCACATGCACAAAACTTAAGTCCAAGTGGACCAAAGACCTCAACATAGATCCAGTTACTCTGAACCTGATAGAAGAGAAAGTAGGAAGCAGTCTTGAATGCATTGGCACCGGAGATCACTTCCTAAATATAACACCAGTAGCACAGACACTGAGAGAAACGATTAATAAGTGGGACCTCTTGAAACTGAGAAGCTTTTGTAGGGCAAAGGACACAGTCAACAAGACAAAATGACAGCCTACAGAATGGGAAAAGATCTTCACCAACCCCACATCTGACAGAGGGCTGATATCCAGAATATATAAAGAACTCAAGAAATTAGACATCAAAATACCCAACAGTCCAATTAAAAAAATGGGCTATAGAGCTAAACAGAGAATTCTCAACAGAAGAAGCTCCAATGGCTGAAAGACATTTAAGGAATTGCTCAACATCCTTAATCATCAGGGAAATGCAAATCAAAATGACTCTGAGATACTATCTTACACCCCTCAGAATGGCTAAGATCAAAAACACTGGAGACAGCTTATGTTGGAGAAGATGTGGAGCAAGGGGAATTCTTCTCCACTGTTGGTGGGAATGCAAGCTTGTACAGCCACTTTGGAAATCAATATGGTGTTTTCTTAGGAAATTGGGAATCAATCTCCCTCAAGACCCAGCTATACCACTCTTGGGCATATACCCAAGGAATGCTCAATCATACCACAAGAACACATGCTCAACTATATTCATATTCATAGCAGTATTATTTGTAATATCCAAAACCTGGAAACAACCTAGATGACCTTCAACTGAAGAATGGATAAAGAAAATGTGGTGCATATACACAATGGAGTACTACTCAGCAGAGAAAAACAATGACATCATGAAGTTTGCAGGCAAATGAATGGAACCAGAAAAAAATCATTCTGAGTGAAGTAACCCAGACTCAGAGAGACAAACATGGTATGTACTCACTCTCAAGTGGATACTAGATGTAAAGCAAAGGATAACCAGACTGCAGCTCACAACTCCAAGGAGGCTACCTAGTAAAGAGGACCCTGAGAAAGACACAGGGATCGCCCAATGACAGAGAATGGATAAGATCTACATGAGCAAAGTGGGGGGGGGGGGGTAATGTAGGGCAAGGGTCAGGGGAAAGAGAGCTTAGGGGAGTGGAAGTACCAGCAGGATCAAGAGCAGAGTAGGAGAACGGGGAGGGAGATACCATGATGAATGAAGACCTCAGGGGAATAGGAAGAAGCAGAGTGCTACAGAGGTCCCCAGAAATCCACAAAGATACCTCCACTGCAGACTACTGGCAATGGTTGAGACAGTGCCTGAGCTGACCTGCTCTGGTGATCGAATGGCCAAACACCCTGGCTGCGATAATAGAACTCTCATCCAGTCTGATGGAAGCAGATGAAGAGATTCACGGCTGAGCCCCAGGTGGAGCTCTGGGAGCCCAATTGGCAAGAGAGAGGAGGGATTGTATGAGTGAGAGATATTGAGTCCATGATTGGAAAAAGCACAGGGACAAATAGCCAAACTACTGGAAACACATGAACTGTGAGCCAATGGCTGAGGAGCCCCCATGGAACAGGACCAGGCCCTCTGGATAAGTGAGGCAGTTGATTAGCTTGAACTGTTTGGGATGGCTGAGGAGCCCCCATGGAACAGGACCAGGCCCTCTGGATAAGTGAGGCAGTTGATTAGCTTGAACTGTTTGGGAGGCCCCCAGGCAGTGGAGCCGGAACCAGTCCTTGGTGCATGGGCTGGCTTTTTGGAGCCTGGGGCCTATGCTGGGACACTTTGCTCAGCCTTGGTGTAGGGGGGAGGGGACTGGACCTGCCTAGGCTGAGTCTACCAGGCTGCGCTGACTTTCCAGGGGAGAACTTGCCTTGGAGGAGGTGGGAATGGGGGTGGTTTGGAGGGGGGAGACTGGGGCATGGGAGGAGGGAGGACAGGGGAATCTGTGGCTGATATGTAAAATTAAATTAATTATAAAATAAAATATTTTTAAAAAGAAGTTTAGAGCAGAAAAAAGAAGTTTAGAGTAATAAAAAGAGAGAGAGAGAGAAATGGTAGGGCTTATTCTGATCAATACAAAAGGAAAATATAGGATTAAGATGCCAATGTCTCATTAAGACTGAAAGATTAATAAGGCAATTGTGCATATGTCTAACAGTAGAAAATACGTATAAGATAATCAGTGCTCCTTTATTATTACTTCCATCGAAAAGTAGATGCTAATTCATTCAAATCTAGGCTACATAGGGATTTTTTTGACCTATGAACCCATCAAGTGAATTTAATCATAAAAGCTTGGCAACTGCTGCCTCAGCACTAGGAGTAGTTGCCCCCAAAGCTTCAAGTGATTGTATCTCTCTGACTACCCTGAGACCACCACGCAGAGAGTCCATGTGTCTATGGTTTGATAGACAGTGCCTCTGAGCTTTCTAGCCATCCCCTATGAGGTATCAACCACATGAGTGAAGACTTCATGGCCCCTCCAGGCCAGTGCATCTGCCAGCTGGATATCCTCGAGTGTTAAGAATATTCCAGACAGAAGCAGGAGCATTCTGGTAAACTGGCCCTCTGGGGAAAAGTTAAAAACAGATTTTCGTGTTTACTCATTTCAGTGATGCAAATAACTCTACTCCATCTAGTTTCAAGCATCTGAAGGTTTACTGCAGCACTTACATACTTTCTGAATATTTAATAATTGATATTCCTGAGGTGAGGCAGGCCAGCTCCAGCATGCTGTAGAAAGGTTCTCAGCTGAGCTTTGCTCAAATTTCAGAACCACAGAAATAATAGACATAATAAAACTTTACTGAATTCAGCCAATATGTTTTGAGTACATGTTTAAGCAGTGACAGGTCATCAGATTTAAAGGTGTAGCAGTGTGTATCAAGATTGTTCCATTGTTTCCAAAGCAGGGATTAGAATCCAGAAACAATGGCATATAAAATACTTACTTGCCCTAAAGACAGCTACAAACACTTGGAGGAGAAACCTCTTCAAAGTAATGAACATCCAACATCTCAGTCATCACTTCTCAGCACAATCTTTATGAAATTTAGCAAGGACAAAGGAAGAGGTCAGGAAGTTTCATGAGTGTGAAGTTATCAACATGTCCCAAATTCCAGATCCAAACTGCCAATCACTCAAAGATAGAGGGAAGCAAGTACTTATGTCCTTCATTGGATATTAGCTTCTATAGAGCAGACATGCAGATCTTTTTTGTTCCTACCATGTGGGGAAAAAGAGAATCTGAACGAGATAACAATATTTTCTTCCATTTGCTTTCTGCCTTGGAGATTAACTTGTAACTTCAGATAGAGCCACCACAGGAGAACAGAACAGGCAAAAATCATGCTGCAGTGTGTGAAGAACAGAGGCTTCAGTATGGAGATATTGATCAACCCCCTTTGATAAGGAATAATAGGAAGGATCAAAGCTTTGCTCTGTGTTTACAGATTAAGGGACACTATGGGTCCAAAAGGAAAGCCTGAACATCCTGAGTAGTAACCAAGGGAATCCGAATCAAGGACTGTCTGCAAAGGTGTTGGCTGAGTTAAAGAAGCCCACTCCACAGAGTGCTTGCTCTGGAAAAGAAGATTTCAATACTCTTTCCCATTTTATAGGGAAAAGATACCTTCTCGGTCACTGCTGTTTCACCAATCTTGACCTTGAACACCAAAATACAGCAGACCCCTGGGCTCCCAGTGGTAGGCATAGGATATGGGCAAGAGTCAGCCTTGTGGATTTCAGTCACTGGGAATCCTGGGACCCATAGGGCAATCTGGCCTGTTGGGACTTCTTTTGTTTTGCTTTGTTTTAGTGGTAAAACTTTAAGCTGAGACTTAAAGAACAAGAACCAGCTGTGGGGCAGAATTTACTGAGCTAAAAACATTAAGTGTGATCACATCTGGGCTGAGAATTACACTGAAAGTGGGTTTGATAAATGATCGAAAGTGGATAGAATTGCAAGGTTGGAATACTGGTATTCCTGATGTTTATTTATGGCACACTGACTGACCCCAGGCATAACATGTAACTTGTTTGGTTTAGTTACACCATCTATCATATGAAAGAATTTCACTAAAAGAAGACTAAGGATATGTGATTATTACAATCTTATCCCTGAACCCAAGTACCTCTGGGGTCAAATCCCAGCTCTAGTATTCACTGTTTTGTAATTAAAACACATGAAAGCTTCGGTATCTTCACCTACAAACCCAGAATGTCACAGGAGTTTTGTGTTTGATAGGCATGGTGTATTTGTGTTCCACATCCCAGTACCATGCTCTTATGCTTCTGGTGTTCAGTCAATAATCATTAGCTCCTATTATAGTTAATTTTATCATCACCACCAAAACACTTCACAACTCTGAAACTATAACTTAATTAATCCAGCAATTATTATGCACATATAGATTTTTAAAGGTTTTATTAATTTACTCATGCATTCATTAAAATGATCAAAAAAGATTTTACACTTAAAATGTGCTTAGTTTGTATCTTTCTGCTTATGAATGCTCAGCCTTATTTTCTTCACATGTGCTGGGGAGGTGTGTGGATGTGGGTATGTGCGTGTGCGTGTGTGCGTGCGTGCGTGCGTGCGTGCGTGTGTGTGTATGTGTGTGTGTGTGTGTGTGTGATAGCACACATGTGGAGGTCAGAGGACAAATTAAAGAAGCATGATTTCTCCTCTCACCATGTGGGTCCTGGGAACTGAACTCAGGTCTGCAGGCTCAGTGGTGAATGCCTTTGCCTGGATGAGCCATCTCACTCCCCAAATGTTCAGTTTTTTCACATCCACAGAAATAACCTCTCACAGCAAAGATGAGGCCACCAGAAGTACTTGGCCAGGACTATTCTTGTATAATAACCATTTTTGCAGTTCTAGTGTATTGGAACCAGGGCCTTGATAATGATAATCTTCAATTCATGAAATGAGAAGATTATTTCTAAGATGTCAGACTTCCTATCCTAACCAATTCTTAAGTAGATGGAAGCCTATAGTTAGTCTTTCTGACCCTCTTTGACTCATCTACCTACCTGATGACTATAGCAAGAAAACTCAACTTACAGAGTCCTATGCAGTCCTACATGTCTAGGGACAACATTTCAGTTCAATTTTACAATTACACAATTGTGGAAGGGATGGAAGGAGCCCTACTATATGCTCCCACTGAACTTTTTATTTATTGATAAACTCTTTGATACAACTTACTATATTATATATCAACAAAAACATCAAGGACAATTAAATATCTTTAAATAAAATTCAAAGTGAATGTTCTTGCATAGGTATATTGGGAAAACAGTTCCTTCGGTAAGATAGTTGTTACTACCAAAGGGGACAAGAGAGAAACGGTGTATCACACTAACAGATCCCAGATTTTCTCTGTCCAGCTTCTTTGTGTGGTGATATTGTGTTCCCAGAATATTGTGCACCCTAATAAACTTATCTGGGGTCAGAGAACAGAACAGCCACTAGATATAGAGACCAGAAAATGGTGGTACACACGCCTTTAATCCTAGCATTCCAGAGGCAGAGATCCATCTGGATCTCTATGAGTTCAAGGTCACACTGGAAACAGCCAGGTGTGGTAACAAGAGACTTTAATCCCAGGAAGTGATGGCAGAAAGGTATACAAGGCATGAGGACCAGGTACTAGAGCTGGTTAAGCTTTTAGGCTTTTGAGCAATAAACAGTTCAGCTGAGATTCATTCTGGATGAGGATTCAGAAGCTTCCAGTCTGAGGAAACAGGATCAGCTGAGGAACTGGCGAGGTGAGGTGGCTGTGGCTTGTTCTGCTTCTCTGATCTTCCAGCATTCACCCCTAGCTTCAGGTCTGTTTTATTAATAAGACCTTTTAAGATTCATGCTACAACTTTGTTTCCAATCATCCTCAAAAGACACACATAGCACCAACTCTGAACGTGCTCTGAAAAGTCAAAAATTAAAAAAACAAAACATAGAAATTAAAAAAAAATATTATGTCCTCCAAAAGCTTACTTTTCTACCAGAAAGGTTCCTATACCAAGCATCATTCTAGAAAGTTTCCATATAATAAGAAATAAGAAGGGAAGATTGAAGAGCGATGAAAATGATTTCAAAACCACCCACTGAAAATGAAGAACATGAGGTAAGAACATGTCACCCGCATGTCTCTAGAGAGTCTTATTTGCTGTGCAGAGATAGACACAGATGGGTTACCATGCACATTTTGACAAGCACCCCCTGGAATGTGTTAAAACTTTTATCCTGGGAGATGAGACCCAGAATTATCTATTGGAGAGAAGAGATTTTTCTTCTCTCCCTGCAGAAAAATAGTATTTTTGGAGAAAGGAAAGATTATCAAGGGGCTAATTAAAAAGAGTTATCCAGCACAGGGCATGAGTCCAAGAGCTGAGTAGTCAGAATCTGGGAAGAGGCATTGCTTGGCAGTGTCTTCATCGACACAGACTGTCAACCTCTTGGAAGGTTGAACAGGTTCTCTAAGGAACAAACAGCAACAGCATTCTGGAGAACTCTTGTTTCTGTAGTCATTTGCATACAAAAAGATGATTTAATATTATCTCCAAAACCCAGCTAAGTTCTCCCCCCACCAAAATAAAAAAAAATCAATGAGGTTTAAATTAGGTCAGAATAGTAGGATTATGCCACTAATGCAATAAATTTTTAAAAAATTATTTCTTCATATATACCCGGGGATAAGAGAGGCAAAAAAAAAAAAAAATAGGTCTGAGCTTCTCTTCCCCTGGAGTTGTTCCATGGGGAGACTGTTCATGCATTAATGGTGATACAGTGAACCATTTCTGGGCTAGATGTGCTCGAGATGAGAAATTTGCAGTAATAGCCCTGCAGCAGCTGTCACCTTGGGAGGTGAATGGAGACATAGCAAGTAGCTCTAATATGACTGGAGAAGAAGAATAACAAAAAGACACGTATGGTTTGGTGGCTGCAGAGGACAGAGTCAAACAAGCAATTCAGCCAGGAGTTGGGGATGGGAGTTCTCAAAAATGGTGCCCTGAAGGGAGGGAGGTCAGGGGAAGAGGGGATAAAAACAAATTAGGAAGAGACAGAGCAGTGAAGGGAGAAACACATTTGAACCTTCAGGGACAAAATTAATAGAGCTGAGAAGGCAAGAGCCACCCCAAGGAAGTGTTATCTGGACAGAAATAGTTCCTAGAACATAGACCATGTGGCCAGGGAACGTCAAACAACAAGAAAGAGTGAGTCAGTGGGGAGATGGCTCCCTGGGTAAAAGTGTTTGCAGCACAGTCTGGAGATCTAATTTCAGATGCCTGCAGCACAGCAGGAGAGCTGTATGTGATCATAAGCATCTATAACCCAAACAGAGAGATACTAGGCACACACAAGAGAAAAACTCAGATGTTAGTGTACCAGCAAGCCTGGAATACCAAGCACAGTGGAAGAAACAAAAGAGACTCTGCCTCAAAATCAAGGTAGAAGGGCTCACAAGACAAGACAGTAGGTAATGATGCTCATAAGCAAGCATTAAGACTTGAGTTTGAGCTGGGCGGTGGTAGCACACACCTTTAATTCCAGCACTCAGGAGTCAGAGCCAAGCCTATCTCTGTGAGTTCGAGGCCAGCCTGGTCTAGAGAGCAAGCTCCAGGACAGGCACCAAAACTACACAGAGAAATCCTGTCTTGAAAGAAAAAAAAAAAAAAAGCAAGACTTGAGTTTGATCCCGATGACCCTCTTGGTGGAAGGAGAGAACTGATTCCTGAAAAGTGTCTTCTCAGACCATTATATGTAAGTGCTCATGAATGTGGACATGCATGTGGATATAGTACACACACACACACACACACACACACACACACACACACACACACACATGCATAACTAAAATGTATTTTTTTTCAAAGTAGAAAAATAAAACATATGGTGGAAGGCAAGAACTGACTTCTGGAAGTTTTCCAATGATATATTTCACATGTATACTATGGCATTCACACACCTGTACTCACACACAATGTACAAACACTATGTGAACACACATGACAGAATAGGTCAGAAGTGGTACTTCAATGAGACTAGTGTACTGTGTTAAAAGGGGTGAACTTCATCTTACACTGGATTTTGGATGACCAAGACTGAAAGGAACTCTGCTGTAGGAAGAGCTGGGTTGGGTGGGTCAGATAAGTTCCCCATAGTTATCCTATCTCATCCTTTACTTACCAATTGGCTTTATTACTTAGTAATTAACCCTTATAACTTCCAGATTTGTCTCTTGTAAAACAGAGATAATGGCACTTACTACAGAGATCTCTATAATGTCTCAATTACAAAGATACAGAATGGTCCATTTAAAACCTAAACAATACCCTGTAAGGAGAGAGTCAGTATTGTGGATAAGTCATAGCCACCAAGATTTGGGATTTTTACAAACATTTAAGAAACTATTTTTAAAGTTAATAATTATAGTTTCACTAAATACTAGAAAACTTAATATAAAGGAAAACTATGCTTTTATTTATATTAATTCCTTCCAAAATGTGAGCTCAACTTGAAAGCATTCTTTTTAAATTACATTAATAACACCTAAATACTCTTACTATAGAGACAATGAACACACATAAAGTTCTGAAATTGGCTTGATGTATGAAGGGATTAAAGTGAAGTCACCCAGGGCAACTGTCAATTAAAGCTGTTGAAAGTGATGCTGCTGGAAGAGTCAGTTTGAAGCAGTTTTGGACTCACACGGAGAAGAGACATTTGGTAGGACAATCAGCAGAGGATAGATGATGTTTCTCAGGAGACATAAAGAGAGAAAGTTTCTGAAGGATGAGAAACCTGGGCTGGTGCTTGTGCACCTGAGCAGTGAGAGTAGAGAGGGTGAGCAGGTTTCCACAAGGGTGTTTCTGTCACAGCAACATCTCTCAGGGACTGGTGGCATGAATCAGACACTGACCTAGACTCCACAAAAGTGACATGGTTTAAGCTAAACATGAACATCTGGACTTTGCCTATGCGTTTCTTTCAAGAAACACTTTAAGCCTTTACTGTTCATAGACTCATACAGACAATGTATGTGCTACTTTATAGTGGGGCTTTCTCCCCAGGATTTAGAGATTGAAAAAGAAAAAGAAAAAACCTTAAACACATAACCACATGAAATTATGTGATTTCACATAGTAACGATTGTTATGGAGGAAGATGGCAGGGGATGAAGATGGACCCCTTTATGCTCAGGAAAGTAGAACCTGAGATGAAGCCAGGTATTGGAGTCTAGAGTACAGACTGGGAAAAGAAACCTGCCAGAGTGTGGGACATAAAGACCAAGTAAAAATGGCAACACGTTAAAGATAAGTCCTAAATGTGACTACCTTTATGCTCTGAGTCTCAGAGAAGGTCGAGATGACGTAGAAAGGGATGCATCAGAAATATAGAGTCATTGTGGGCACAGCTTCTGATGTCACTCGGAGATACAATTCCACCTATGTGAACATCCAAATGTGATCTGAAGAAGTTGATGCCAGTGAATATACCAAACCTGATGGGAGAGAGCCTCAGTCGTACACACACACACACACACACACACACACACACACACACACACACACACACCTTTAGGGAACTGAATAAAGCTTGAAGGGAGAGAGGTGGTCCTTTCCAGGAAAGAGCATAGAAGTTGGTTGTCCTGTGACAAATGATCAGCCCTGAAAATATCAGATGAGTAACATTATATGGACTCACTGGGTTATATTTAGGAATACATATGTATGTACAAAGACATATATGCTTGCTACAACAAGGAAAAAAAACAGGCCATGAATTTCTAGAAGAGTAGTGATAGGGATATGGGAGGTTTTGTGAGGGAGGAAAGGGAAGGAAGAAATGTTGCAATTAAATTATAATCTCAAAATTAAACAAAAAATATAGCTTCAACTTTTAGAGCTTGGAATGACTGCTGAGCACTTCAGAGAGAAGGGAAGAGGCTACCTTGTCAAAACCTGCCAAAAATCCCTTTTCAAGACAGGTCATTTATGCCCAACTAGCTCTGATTTGGATGATGAATGGAGATTCTGTCCACACTTCCCAGGGCCCTACATCCCACTGTGCGTTTACCAACAGGGCACCATGAGAGAAAATAGGACTTGCTTGCGATTCTCGTTGATCTTACAGTTTTACAGTAGATGTCTTGTTTTCCTCTGTTTCCCAGCTACTTCATCTGGAAAATATCTCGTTTTAATATAGGCATGTGGTACCTGTTACATGAAGAAAGGTGAAAATATGGATGGGTAGATGAGAATGGACATTAGACTGGGCATGTTTAGGGTTCAGCACTTAATAACTGCCTCCCTCCACAAGGGGAGTGAATTCTCCCTTTCATTTCCTCCATCATATCTGTCATACTGTACTGGTTCATTTCTGACAACATAATACAAGCTACAGTCACCTGGGAAGAGGGAACATTGAAGGGCTGCCTCCATTGCATTGGTCTGTAGGCAAGTCTATGGGGACATCTTCTTGACTTATGATGGATATGGGATAGCCCAGCCTGTTGTGGGCAGTGCCACCCCAATCAGGTGGTCCATAGCTGTATAAGAAAGCAAACTGAGCAAGTTATGGAAACCAAGCTAGTAACTAGTGTCCCTCCATGGTTTCTGCTTCAGTATTTGCCTTGAGTTCCTGCCTTGGCTTACATCCATGATAAGGTAAATAAACTCGTTCTTCCCCAAGTTGCAGTTGGCCACAGTGTTTAACAACAGAAACCAAACTAATACTCATATCAACCAAATTTTCATCTTAATGGAGAACTACATGTGTGTGTTTGTAATTGCTTTACATATCTTGATATGTTTTTTTTAATGATGCTTTCCTCAATCCCTTCATAATGCAAAGGAACATGCAGCCCTCCTAGCTTACAGAGAGAAAATGCAATGGGAACCTTAGGGCACACAAGGGCCAAGCCTGTAAAGAGTAGAGGGGTTAGCAGAAGTGCAACAGAGACTGGGTTGCTGGACTTTTTGCTAGGACATGGGTTCTTAAAGGGATGAGTTATAAGATACTGAGAGAAAATCCTCTCTGAAGTAACCCTAGAAAAAGATATAGATGATATAGGGGTTCCTCTGAGGTCCCTCAGGTTCCTGTGGGAGAGGGCAGCTCTTCTCCCAGCCCTTTGAGGCCCAACCATCATGGAAAGAGGTTACATTTAAATGCCATATAGAAAAGTAATTTGAAATTTTCTTTTTGTAGTCTGTGGAAATACGACAATTCCTTGGATTAAAGGAACAAAAACTCCACATTCCGTAATAGGGAATAAGAATTATGATGTGTCCAGGCTGGAAATGTCATAAGAGTTAGAAAGAAACTCAAGAGAGCACAGCATGAGACTCTTGAGGTCATAACATTCAGATCTTATGGCCATTACAAATATGCAGCTAGGGAATCACACTGGGCAAATATACATACATAAACTTTAAGAACTGAATAGTCTGGGAGGAGATGATGCTGACTCAATGGTGCCACCTAGTGGTCTCTTGGCAACATAAGGTGGCTGAACAAGAGAGATTTGGTTTTCCTTTTTTAGCTTAGGCAAGGCTGTATCTCCCCTAGCAGAAGTGGCAGCAAACGTCTATTGAAAAGAAATCTTAGGTTTTCTTTCTTATGAACAAAATGTCAAGCATCATCAGTTATTTTGCCCATTGAAATTTCACAACAACCTAGTGAAAAGTCCCTTCCTTTTCTCGTGTAGGGGTTTGGGAAATGGGCTGAAGGAAGTGGGGAGCCTGCAGAAACATCTGCAGTAGGAATGGCAGAGTTGAGATTTAGCTAGAGCTTTGGACTTTACAGTCTTTTCCCTTACTCTATGTCCCACAGCTTCAATATCTCAAGGCTATCATTTTTATGAGGAAACAAATGATAAACTGTCATTCTAAAAGGAAGACGGTATATTCAAAGAAAAGATGCTCGCTCGACCATTTATGGAGAAGTGTATTCAATCATAATTTGATGAGGCATGGTAGGGAGAGAACAAACTACAGGATGAGTTCTTTGGGGATGTGACTGCCTAGTACAGATAACCATAAAACACTCTAAAATCGGTGAAAGATAAGTATGAGCATCATGGAAAATTCACACTATAAAACACATCTTTAAGCAATTGAGCAATGGACCTGCATGTGCTGTGCAGCAGCCTCGGTTTGCTGGTGTGATCTGTGAAATAATGGAGAAATTGTCAGGTGCTTTTGTGCTCGGACTATTTGAACAAGAACATCTCATGTTCTTGCAAAGTTAGCTAAAGATAACTCATTGCAGTAGAGACACCCTGAAATCACAATGACACAATCATTTGTGTCACAATTTGGTGTGGGGTCAATGGATTTATTGTCTTTTTCTGTCCCACTTTGTTGCTGTACCAAGAAAAGTAGAGGAGGATGTGGTGATATTGTGTCCCCCCAATATATTGTGCATCTTAATAAACTTATCTGGTGTCAGAGAACAGAACAGGTACTAGGTAGAAATAGAGGCCAGAAAATGGTGGCACACACACCTTTAATCCTAGTATTCCAGAGGCAGAGATCCATCTGGATCTCTGTGAGTTCAAAACCACACTGGAAACAGTCAGGCATGGTGACACATGCCTTTAATCCCAGGAAGTGATGGCAGGAAGCAGAAAGGTATATGAGGCATGAGGACCAGAAATTAGAGCCTGTTAAGCTTTTAGGCTTTTGAGCAGCAGTTCAGCTGAGATCCATTTGGATGAGGACACAGAGGCTTCCAGTTTGAGGAAATAGGATCAGCTGAGGAATTGGCAAGGTGAGGGTTAGCTGTGACTGGCTCTGTTTCTCTGATCTTTCAGCGTTCACCCCAATACCTGGCTCTGGGTTTGTTTTTATTAATAAGACATTCTAACAATTCATGCTACAGGAGGAAGGCTGGGCTCCAGAATCACTGGTTCCAGAGTTGGTCATGTGGCCCCTTCTAACTGGAAATGATGCAGAGGTGTGTTGGGGGGACAGAAAGAAGCAATACGGGAGCCCAGAGATCTCTGCACATGAGCCACAGAATTTCTGTGGATATCTTCAAAGCTTCACTTAGAAGAAACTCAACATACTGGAAGCCACATGAGCTAAACATTCTCTGAATACTTTGGAGGGAGGCTGAAGAGACAACTAAGCCATACAAGTACTTGCTGCCCTTGCAGAAGACCTGAGCTCAGTTCCCAGTATCCACATGGCAGTTTACAACAGCCTATCACTCAGTTTCATGGAATTCAATATTCTTTTCTGCCCTCCTTGGGCCCCTACATGCACTTGGCACAAGTACATACACATTAATACACATACACATAAAGTTTTACAATATTTATTTATCTAATTTAAGTAAGATAAATAAATATTGTAAAACCTTCCCTGAATGTTTTGACAAAGTAATTTTGAATGTGAACCAATAACAATAAATGGATAATGTCTGTCTTAGTCACTGTTCTATTACTGTGAAGACACATCATGACCATTTTTTTGGGGACATGCTTACAATTTTAGAGAGGATTCCATGACCTTCATTGTAAGTCATGGAAGAAGACAGGCATAGTGCTGGAGCAGTAGCTGAGAGCTTACATGTTGAGACAACAACCATGAGGCAGAGAGACACTGTGTCTGGCATGGACTATTGAAATCTCAATACCCAACCCCAGTGACATACCTCCTTCAACAAGGTCATGCTTCTTCCAACAGGACCACACTTTCTAATCCTCCCCATAGAGTTCCACTTGCTGAGTACTGAGAATTTAAACATATGAGCCTATGGGTGCCATTCTTATTCAAAGCACTATAATGTCTCACTGGGGAGAAACAATGCAAGTCACAGATTTCTGACTTCATAAGAAACAGTCAATCTAACTTTGCAGACTTTGTTGTGTTCTATCAAAGTGATTTTTTTTCCAGCAGCCCTTGTTAAAATATAGTAAGGAAAACTTTGCTCAGGACCATGAACAGTGGGTTCTCATAGTTAGGGGACTTGGGCTGGAATCAAGGTACAGTGCAAGCAGGAAGGAAACTATAGCTAAGAAACATGGCAGTGTGGTAGTCAAGGGGTGGGGGTCATAGAATGAAACATTGCTAAGAGAAGTCACTGTAGGTAAGGTGCCCATTCTGGCTAGACTTCTTGCTAAAGGTAAGTTAGTAAATTAGCATGATCAGACATGGAGTGTGTGTGTGAGTGGATGTGTTCAATTGGATCAGACAGAGTGGAACGTCTTGCTAAGTTGTCTGCAGGGATTGCTCAAACTGGGTTTTCACTAGTATGATTGACTACACAATTGGGCTTAGTGGAAGCCTAACTAAAATTTGGTCAGGAAAGCAACTTGTGTTTTCTTGTTGTTTCTTTTTGTTTTAAGACAGCATGTTGCTTTGTCGCCCAGGCTATTTCAGAATTGATAATCCTTTTGTTGCAGCCACCCAAGTGCCAGGTATAACAATAAGCATGTGACACCACACCTGGCCTCAAACATGCACTCTGTCAGCTCATTAGCAAAAAGAGGATGTGATACTCCATTTGTCCAGAGTCACCCTGAGAATGAGGTGTGGTTAGACAGAGTCCCACAGTTGTCTCAGGTGAAATCAGACAGTGCTGTACACTGATTGCACCAGCAATGCTTTAATGACATGTACTATTTCATTTTTCCTAACTAAGTGCCATTATGACAGTACACACTGGTCTATACAGTTAATGATGTAAATTGTCCTGTGGGTATGGGAATGAGGCAGGGTAGTTTTCATTTCTACCCTTTAATACTTGGAGAGAGGCAGAGAGAGCAAGAGAATGCACACAATTCCAGAACTTCATTTATTGATTTATATTTTGTGTGTGTTTGTGCGTGACAATGGAGGACAAAAGAGGGCATCTGATTCCCCACAGCTGAAGTCACAGTCAGTTGTAAGTCACCTGACATTGGTGCTAAGTACACAACTTGGGTACTCTGGGAGAGCAGCAAGTGGTTAACCCTGAGCCATACATCCCAAAACATCTTAGCAGCATACACAATTTAATTGCATAGAGATTGCTTCCAAAGCCAAGTCACTGGACTTGCCTGTTCTTTCTCACAGCCCGTGAGAACATGAGGTCCTTTCTCCCTCAAACAAGAGAAACCTGTGTTGTTAAATGAACATCCTACCTAGGATGAAAGGGGGACAGAGGTCCAGCTGGAAGAGGATTGAGGAAATCAAGTGATAATGCTGGGAAAGTAATTCGGGTCCCAAAATAGACAGTCTCCAAAGGCCCAAGAGAAGGCACCTCACAGGCTGACCCCTAAATTACAGCAAGGCCTACCATGTCCTGATCTCGCATTCCTCTGGACCCAGCTGCCTGCTAGAACTGCTTCTTTGCTTTGATACTTGCAGGGCTTTGTAGGACTTCTAAGAATCAGAACAAAGTGAGAGGCTTACATAAAACAGAGGGGGGAAAAATGACACCATGACATATTGTGTATCTTCCTTCCAGATGTAATTGCCGTCCTGGGGAACTCACTAGAATGCTTTAAGGGAAGCTGAATATGCCTGAATTAGAGGCTGGAACAGAGCTCAGTGCTAAGATGACTGCCTACCATTATTAAGGGCTGGGTTCTTTCCCTAACATTATATGGGGGGGGGAGCGGAGAATGATTTGATAGATATTGACAATGGGCTTTAGGGAGCATGAGAGGGTAGACAACTGACATTTCCACACTTCCTTGCCATGATGGCCTAACTGGTTCTAAAATATGTGGAGAACACACTGATGTTTAAATCATGTATTGGCATTTGAGAATGCATTTGTCATGATCTTAATCTCTATCTTCAAAAATGTAGTAACTGTTAATGGGAAAGTGCCAGGGCAGATTTGCTAATAAACCATTTTTATTCACTTGATGGATTATTACAAAGCCATGAAAGTATGAATATACATAGGGAATTATATTATATGACAATGTCTGTTATTATAACTGAAAACAATAGGACACAGTTACAAAGTTGATATGTTAACTAAAATTATATAGAATAAACAATGGAAAAAATAGAGACTAAATCCAAACTCATGTTAAAATGGTGAGAGTGGAAATACTATTTTTCTTTCCTGTTCAAAATTCCTATAAAACTATGGCTTTATAAATTATAATAATAGCATTATCATCATTCTAATTGGCCATAAAGGCACTACTATATTGACCACTTTTCTCATTATTGCAGCCATGTGCCTGACAAGAAGCAATTTAAAGGAGTAAGTTAATGTTGGCTCACAGGCTGAGGTCTGGCCCATTATGGTAAGGAAACATGCGATAGGAGTGGCTTCCAGCCACAGCGGAGGGGACATTCTCACTCCTGCATGATCTAGAAGCAGAGCTGGCTTTCTCCATTTTCCTTCTTGCCATGCTCAGACCCTAGTCAATGGTGTCGCACATCTTTAGAATGGATCTTCTCTCCCCAGTTAAACGCCTCTAAAAATGACTTACAAAATCACTACCCAGGTGTGTGTTTACTCACTGATTCCAAGTCTCATCAAGATGACTATGAAGATGAACCACTGTAAATGGTGCAGTATACAATAGTATAGAAAATTATAACACCTGTATTTAAAATATATACTGTATATGCTATGTACAAATAGTATACTACACAAACTATCTTATGTTAGGATATTAATAGTTTGCAATTGCTCCCATGTGAAAACCTCAATTGACTTTACCATGCTGTTGAAAAGGATCAACCATATTGGTCTATACTCTGGGAACAGCCAATGCACATGTCTTCACTCTCAGGTGTGATTCCAAGAAATCAGTCAATACAAGGTTTTATCTAAGCTTTAAAAGCACCATTAAAAAGCACATATATGTATATATACTAAACATACATTGCCATGTGGATATTTTACACACTAAATTCAATTTATAGCACATGTGACACAGACATTTTGTATTCCTCATTAAGATCTAAATTTAGGGCAAACACTTACACTATGTCATTGAGATATTTTTGGAGGTTCTTGACTGTTTTCTGCTTAAAAACCAAATACTATGAAACAATCTTTCAAAACGACAATTCAGCTGAGCAGGTAGGTGCCTCTGCTCTTGGCACTGTCCTTGTTCCCTTCTTCCAGCACTTCTGTCTGTCCCCAGAGGGCAGGAAGCACTGAGCCCTGGGTAAGGCTATGCTGAACCTTGGGATGATCTCATTAATTAAAAGCCATGTGCGGTAAAGTGCTAACCAGACAGGCTGGGGAGCACTGGCTGGAGGGAGACAAAACACTCGTCGAGTCAGCTCACCTGGATGGCCTTGTCCATTGGCCGATCCCAGGGATGAATGCATATACACTATCCTGAACTAGTGGGATAGTTGATACTGCAGTGGGGAGAATTCCAGAATCCCTTCTAAACCCAGCCCCCAATCTTTGGGGTTTGTGTGGGATAAGGTAGAGGGGGATGTGTTGTATGTCTCACACAGTTGGCTGCCCTTAGCAGAGTGGCTATTCTCAAGCTGACAGAGACAGGATGCAGGAGAGGACAGGGCTGTCTCCTGTCTGTTGTTAAAAGGAAAGAAAGAAAGGTGAGGTGGGGGGAGGGGGAACTGTAGTGAGAAAAGTATACATCTCGAGGTGTCAAAGTGTTTAGTGACATTCAACATGATCTCTCTTAAATATTTTGGCCAATGGAAGCAACATGCTGAATATACTTATAAATGAAAAGGGGAAGATAAAAGACCACAACTTGACTATCTAGGGGGAGATAAGAAAAGCTGTTGTTTCCTAACTAAATCTCCTTGAAGCTCAAGAGAAGTCACAGATTATCATTTCATAAATGAATTATAATTGCAGAAAAGTGATCAGTGTTGATCATTCACACCATTCATTCATTCCTTCATTCATTCATCCATCCATTCAAGACCCACCAAGCACCAACACTTTGGCAGAAGCCTATCTATGCATTTAGAAGCAATTTGGAATCTCTCTACTAAACTGTAGTCTAAGAACCAGCAGAAGCACCCCATTCCTCATCTTCTGAATACTATATTGCATTTTCACAGAACTTTAGTAAGTCGTCGTCGGAGCCAGCAAACTCAGCATCCGTGTGTTTCAGTGCCTGCCTTTGAACAGAGTCCCTGAGCACATGAGCTCTCAGTTCCCGCGTAAAGGGGATCATCAAAGCTTCAATCTACAAGTTTCCTTTTGATTCTCAGTTTCTTCATCATCCAACGACATTGGAGAAAGCTCTATAGGATCAGGATTCCCCAAGGCATGTATAGGACGATATTTATAAACCAAATTGAAGAGTGGCAGGATCACATTAAACGTCCTATGGTTTCAATGCATTTCCAAAAGGAAATGTCAAAAATTCAGTCCTCACGGAAGTAATGTTGAGAAAGGGGAGTCATAAAGTTCTGCGCTCAGAAATTGATGTCATTATCTCAGGAGCTGATCAGTTACAGTGGAATGGAATCCTGATAAAATGCTGAGTTCCGCTCTCTTCCCCACTCTTCTGTGAGCACTTGCTCTTCAGCCTTCCACTATGAGGCTGATATAGAAAGAAAGTCCCCTAGAGGTCAGATACGGAACAGCATGAACTAATCTCCAATTCCCAAGTCTGGGTGTATTGAAGCAGCACAGGGACAAATAGCCAAACGAGTGGAAACACATGAACTGTGAACCAATAGCTGAGGAGCCCCCAACTGGATCAGGCCCTCTGGATAAGTGAGACAGTCTATTAGCTTGAACTGTTTGGGAGGTCCCCAGGCAGTGGGACCGGGACCTGTCCTTAGCGCATGAGCTGGCTTTTTGGAGCCTGGGGCCTATGCTGGGACACTTTGTTCAGCCTGGGTGTAGGGAGGAGGGGACTGGACCTGCCTCGACTGAATCTACCAGGCTGAGCTGAATCCCCAGGGGAGTCCTTGCCCTGGAGGAGATGGGAATGGGGGGTGGTTTCCGGGGGGGGGGGGGGGGGGGGGGGGGAGGCCAGGGGAATCCGTGGCTGATATGTAAAATTAAATTAAATTATAAAATTTTAAAAATAATTTTAAAAAAGAAGGTGCCGAGTCATTCTGCCCCTACCTGTACACTCAAGTTGAAGGAAATTTTGTCTTATCAAATGGAGTCACTCTGGGGTACAGCACCTAGTGTCTTGAAAGCCAAGGTTCTGTAGAACACAGCGGTGCTTATAGCAGGGCACAATTGATGTGCACAGTAACACTTTGCCTTCCTGAGTTCCTCCTGTGTGTGAACATCTAGTCACTTATTCGTTCAATATTTGCTTATTGCTTACTCTGTGTTGGGCTTTACAGCTTTGTGACTATGCATATAGCCAAACATGCTTTCATATATGCACACATACGCACACACACACATAAACACCTATACAAACAGTGGCAAATAGTCACATGTTTATGAATGAATTACATGCAAAGTACTCTCATTTTAAAGAATTTAGTTACCACCAAGGAGACCCAATTTGAAAGTCTAAGATCAGCTTTTTAAGTACTTGAATATAAAATCATAAAATTCTACCAGCAGAGGGCAGAACATCCCAACAAAAGGAGTCAGCCTCTAAGTCCTGCTGTTCCTCTTCTGATGTTATTGTCTAGTTCTTGCTACTTCTTGAGATCTTGGGGAATTCTTGAGAGAACTCCAGATATGTTTGGTCCTCGGAGTTCCTATCTGTCCATCGCTAGGGAAAAAAATACATGCAGTTGGGAGCTCATCTTCAACACAGTTAGGTATGAATCCTACTATATGCACTTGCAGCCACATTCCTGGGGTGACTTACTCACCATCATAAGCCTCCATTTCACTCTCTGTAAAATGAGGGTAACACTAATGTACACTTTGCCGCATTAATTACAAATAGGCAGTTGAGAGGCTTAACAGGCAATGAGCTACTTGTAGATCAGTCTAATCGTTCCTACGCCTCAAATTGAATCATTGCTGTGACTCATTTGCTGCCCTCTTCCTCCTATCAACACACTTGTACACAAGCTGGCTGTCTGCAGAAGGACCTGGGTGATTCATTTTTAGAAGAACAAAAAAGGATGTGGAATTTGTAGAAGTCCTTGTATATGCCTGGCTCTGCCCTAGCCATGCATAGGAAATTATCTCACTAAGCCTTGAGTTAGACACTACATTTGAAAAACAAAACTAAACTAAACCCTTGAGAAGCTAAGATTTTTGGCCAAAGATAGAAATTTAATCAGCACCACAAAATAGAATTTAATGACAGATCTGAGAAAAATGCTCTTCCTGTCGCATCTCTAAGGTGATCACCAAGGCAGAAGAGCCTTTTAACAGACCGACTTCAAATATTTAACTGTTGCATTCAAAACTTTCCACTGACTACTCAGTGAGATGAGGAACCACTCATTTGTTCCTTCAATAGTTACAGAATAGCTGCTATCTGCTTTGCTAGATTTTGAGGTTTTGGAAATGAATTAACACATGGTCTTGATTCTCAGACACTAAATACACCTGGATAAAATTATAAACAGTTACTATCATGCAGATGTGCAAGCAAGACAAAACACATTCACCTACAAATGTAGCATACAATTTATGTATGAGTTATTGCTCAGTCACTTGAGATCATCTCAAAAGTTCACTGCTCAGTCAGTCTAAGAAGATAGCTACCACAGGAAAACTGTCCTTCCATCCCCAAGATCTGACACATTTAGATCCCTTGCCGTAGGTCCACAGCTGCATCACACTGTCCTTTGACGTTACCTCAACCCTGCAACTATTGGTACAAACCTCTTCTAATAGGCAGTCTCTGGAATAGATTCCCTATGCTCTGACTCATACTGAAACAGAGCTCCATTCTCCCATCTCTCCTTTCTTAGGTTTCAACTTAGACTCTGACTCAAAGCCTGACTTGTTCTTTCCCCTATTCCCACACTCCCTTCTGCCTCATCTGACTTCCTCACATTCTTAGCATTCAAACCGAGCCCTTCATGGTGTCCCATCTAGAGGGATCTAGCCTACCATAGAGGCAGGTTACCCTGAACTCCTTGGTAAAGTCATATAAACTGTTGCAGATCATATACGAGTTTAGACTGAGGAAAATCAGTACTGAACTATAAAGCCCGTTGAGGGTCCATAGCAGTCACTGGTCTGTACATGGTAGTGTTCCCTCATTCCTCACTTTCAGGTCTAGAATTATGGGCTTCTGTGGGATATAGTAAAGTTAACTATGTGCCTCCTGTGTAGAGAAATGGCCAACCACAGTGTTTGACACAGCACCTTTTGAGCCTGCATGGCTTTTTTCATCCCCTTGTCTAATTTGTCATCCTCCCCTTTAAGAACCTGTTATATCAACATATGGAAGAGTCTGTGGGTTGAGGACTTTCTTCTGCTTAGTCTGCACAATGCTGTGGTTGGCTTTGATCTGGGCCCAACATTTCAGACTACCACAATGGACTTCCCAGCGCACGATCAACCCTAGTGTCTACTTCTAAGGGAAGTAGCCCTGTACCAAGTTCCAGCTGAGAGGAGTGTTGGGAGGCGGTGTCTGCACGCATGTGATAACCAACCTTCAGCTGACAAAGGGTTAGACCTACCATAGCAAGTTGGGCTTTGTAGATGTTACAGTAGGAAATTCTGATTGAGTAGATCAGACCAGGAAGCTAGGTAAAAATCTTTAACACAACAGGTGGGAAGATTACCTCCATCACGTTTTAAATATAGTGGGGATTTTGGAAAACATTTTAAAGTTTCTAAAAGGACCAACACCAGTGCAGAAAGTCTGGAACTGGTCATGTGCTCATTGGAGGCCTTTGGGGTCCCAAAGGGCTCTATAAATTGGTCCCATGTGTTTGAACAGCTTTGTAGAAAACAGAAAAGCCAACACATACAGGCATGAACACACACACAGACACAAAGACACACAGACAGACACAGACACAGACACACACACACACACACACACACACACACACACACACTCCAATTCACATAATAGAGATGCTTGGGTACAAGACCGATGTCAGGGATGATTCACACAGGACTCACTTCTGTATGGCTGTCTGCTTCGTGAGACTGGGTACCACATGGTGTTGAGTGCTGATGTGCAACTGTGGGTATGAGAGCTGGGGGAAGGACAAGCAGTTTCTCTCCCCAAAAGTCAAACTGTTTTCTCCCAATTAGCAACAAACTCTGCTATTCAGTCTGATCATGGTGTACTGGTACATGGGATTTGTTAACTGGCCCAGGCCAGTCAGAATCTGTTGACGAAAAGCCATTCTTTTCTTCTTTTTATAGAGAAGGAAATTGGTGCAGAGAGGTTTATGGCTTGCCAAGGTCACAAAGCTAGTGAGAATGAGTCTGGAATCTGAACCTAGGCACATGATTTCTGGCCCACCTTATTAACCACTTAGCCATCTTAAAATTTCTGGCTAAGCAGGCCTTTTGTTTGTCCATGGTTTCCTCTTACTAGTAAATGCAGCCCTCTTATAATTTCAGTGCACCTGTAACCCTCATGATTTACTTTTACCAACTGATACTTTGGTACCTGCTGCCAACTAGCTGATGTTCTTTTTCCTGTTTCAGATTTCTGATTGAGAGAATGGATTGGCCAGCCCTGACCCTGTTTGAACAGGATTTACATGTCAGATCTCATCTGTAACATCTACAGTTTCTATAGCATAAAACCCATAGTGTATCCCCAGTCTGTATCTAGTTCAATGAATGAAAACATTTTAGATCAAGGAATTTGCTCAAGTTGCTGTAGAGAAGCATTGTTGATCTTGATGAGGTCTAGCCATTGATAAGAATTCATAGATCCAGAGGTCTTAAGAGATGGAAGAACTTTTAATACTGTCTTCCTTACTGGTTTTTCACTCACGCTATGTTTGTGAACCCTTCAGAGAGGTCAAAACAAACAAAACTTACAAATGTCCATACCTAAACCTAGCACAAGATGTTTGAACTGATTGAAAATGGATACTGGAAATTGTAATTAATTTTTAATTTTATTTTATGGGTATATAGGTGTTTTGCCTGCATATATGTTTGCATACCACTTGCACACCTGGTGCTGACGGAGATCAGGAAAGATTGTCTGATCCCATAACACCAGAGTTACATATGGTTGTTAGCCACAATTCAGGTGATAGGAATCAAACCTGAATCTTCTAGAAGAGCAGTCAGTGCTCTTTTTTAAAATATTTATTTATTTATTTTTATTGTTAAGAAATTCTCTATTCGTTTCACATACCAACCACAGATCCCCCCTTCTCCCTATTCCCACTGCTTTCAGCCTTCCCCCAACCCAACCCACATTCCCACCTCCTCCACATCAAGGTCTCCCATGGGGAGTCAGCAGAGCCTGGTACATTCAGCTGAGGTAGATCCAAGCCCCTCCTCCCTGCACCAAGGCTGCACAAGGTGTCACACCTTAGGCACTGGGCTCCAAAAAGCTGGCTCATGCACCAGGAATGAATCCCGATCCCCCCGCTTGGGGGCCTCCCAAACAGTTCAAGCTAAACAACTGTCTCACATATCCAGAGGGCCTAGTACAGTCCCATGGGGCTCCATAGCTATTGGTCCACAGTTCATGGGTTTCCACTAGTGTTGCTGGTCACCTCTGTACATTGTCCCATCATGATCTCAATGTCTCTTTGTAGTCAGAAATTTTCCTATGCCCAACCTGGCCTGCAACCACTTGGACAAGTAAACACACAGAGGCTTATATTACTTACAAACTGTATGGCCTAATGGCTCAGACATCTTGCTAGTTAGCTCTTTTATCTTAAATTAACCCATTTCTATTAATCTCTGTTTCACCACATGTTCCATGGCTTTACCTGCATCCCATTACATGTTGCTCTTTGGGTGGCTGGCTCACATCTCTTCCCTTCTGCCTTTCTTCTTCTTGTCTATCTGCTTGTATTTCCTGCCTACCTCTTTGCCATAGGCTGTAGCTGAAAGTTTTTTCCTGTGTCCCGTCCAGTCTGCAGCAGCTCAGACCCAAGTAAACACACAGAGGCTTAAATTAATTAAAACTGCTTGGCCATTAGCTCAGGCCTACCATTGACTAGGTCTTACACTTAAACTCTGCCCATTTTTGTTAATCTATATGTTGCCACATGTTCTATAGCTTTACCTGTTTGCTGCTCCCTGGATAGTGGACTGGAGTCTCCTGATTCAGCCTTCTTCTTCCCAGAATTCTCTTTTTCTCCTGGCCCTGCCTACACTTCCTGCCTGGCTACTAGCCAATCAGCATTTTATTTATCAACCAATCAGAGCAACACATATTCACAGCATACAGAAAGATGTCCCACAGCATCTCTTGCTTATAGAATCCCTCCTCTCTCCATCAATAGACTCCTGGAGCTGGGCTTGGCACCCAGTCATGGATCTCTGCATCTGCTTCCATCAGGAACTGGATGAAGCAGCCAGTGCTCTTAACCCCTGAGTCATCTCTCCAGTTCAGAGACTATTTTCTTTTCTTTTTTCTTTCTTTTTTTTTTCAGTGCCTTAAAAGATCTTTAGTATACAAGCAGGGCTGAAGACCATTGCATGGGGCTAATAATATAGAAATGAAGATGGGAGAGAGGTAATAGCTTCCCCAAGGTAACATTAAACAGCCTAAACAATTGAACAGATAGCACTGCAGACTATAGACAGACAGCACTGAAGACTGTGGACAGACAGCACTGAAGACTGTGG
>CABHPP010117880.1:0-24121 GCA_902168425.1 Peromyscus attwateri | reverse complement strand
ACAGACAGCACTGAAGACTGTGGACAGACAGCACTGAAGACTGTGGATAGACAGCACTGAAGACTATGGACAGACAGCACTGAAGACTATGGACAGACAACACTGAAGACTGTGGACAGACAGCACTGAAAATTGTGTCTCATGAGTAAGTGGTGGACTTGAAAGCTGACTATAGTCTTCCACTCCCTTCCCTCCAGATGTCTGGGGTCAGACTGGATCAGAACAGCAGTGTGGCTGCTTTGATGGAGCCTGCTGTCTTCACCAAGTGAGCTTGGTAAATACTGGTGACTGATTGTGCTCTGCTTGCCACTCTCACTCTAAGGAAACTGCTGGAACAAAATTACTTCCCATCGTCCGACATTAAGATATGTGATATTTTAAATGTCACATTACAGCAAAAGCAAGAAATGCATTAATGGCTCTATGTGTCGTAAAAAGTAAAGCATGCAGAGAGAAGGCTGCACGGCACAAAGACACCCCTGAGACTCTCTCTTAATAAACACAGCTGAACTGGGCCCCTGACCACACCAATGTCTGTTCCCCTAGGTTTTGATTTAACCTCAAGGTAGGTTGGGAAAGGTCAGGGTAAGTCAGCTCAGTTTCTCCAGTGACCAAAGTTAGTCATGAAGAGCTTTGAGGTCACAGGTGCAGCATTGAAGATAAGGCAAAACAAACAAGCTAAGAGGTCAGCTTCTTTGTATTGTAGCCTTGACTCTGAATTCACAGCAAGCCAGAACAGAACAATGCAACGAGGAGACAAGCTTCCTTTTAACCTGAGAACAGTATTTCTCAGACTGTGCTATGATTACTCATTTATTTCTCTGCTAGTCTCACTAAAATCTTAAACACCTATCAGATCAAAAACACTCTGCTATCTGAAGCCATGAATAAAACTTAGAAGAGACTAAGCAATGCTTACTGAATGAGTATGTATCCATGGATTCACATACAGATATTACTTTTATGTAATAATATGAAATATTATTTTCACTTTAAAAATTGATTTTAATTTTCAGGGAATCTTTACTTTCATAAAAACATTCAGTAGAGAGTATAGAAAGGTCTCTGTGTCTGTTTGCCCCACACAGGCCCAGCCTTATTCTTGGGACATCATCCACCAGCATGGCATAATTAGTTCAATCAATCAATCTTCAATGAGAAGTCTTTATCGCCCCAATATACCACACTTCCCAACAGAAAACACTTATGGTGTTATACTTCTTATGAGCATTGAAAACTCTACATTATAGTGACATGTGGAAACCATTACACTCTCATATTCAGTGGTCTCAGGACAGATCCCTTGTGATCTGTCTTTTAATTTCTTCTTCCCCCCAAACTCAATGTGATCATTCATCAATTTAGTGCCTATACAGATTTTCCCTTTTCTAGTTGGACTTGAATACTATGTAACTTGGATTATTTTTATAAGCAAAAAGATTTTTGTCATGTCTTATCATAATTTGGTCATCTTCTTTGTTGCTGTTGTTGTTGTTATTGTTGTTGTTGTTAGTGTTGAATATTATTCCTTCATCTGGATATAACACAGGCAAGACACTCATCCAATGAAGAATATCTTGGTTGCATTCAAGTTTTAATAATTGTGAATAAAGCTGCTGTGATGAATGTCATCATGCATGTTTTGTGTGGACATTCAGTTTTTAAGCTATTGGAATAGATAGAGTGGTGTGACTAGTGATGAGTAACAGTGAGAGTATATTTTATCTGCTGAGGTCTGCTGACCTGTCTTCTAAAGTAGCTGTCTCATTTTCCCACAAGAATGAGTCAGAGCAGTTGCAATTCTCATCCCTGACATCACAGTTGATTCACTTTGCTATGAATCAAATGCCCTCACACTATGTTGGATTTTAAATTGACTTGGAAGTTTGATCTGTGTTCTACCATGTACAGGTGTATCTTTTGCAGGCACATATATTTGTGGACAAGGAACATACATGAGTGTTAGGTAACTGTAATATATATTACAATAGTAGGCAGCTGGAAGCCTTCAAAGAGATGAGGGAATTCTATATGATTATTTATGAAGAAAGATAAAAACAGTTATGCTAAGTAGAAGCAGCAAATTTCAAAATAAAGGATAAAACATGCCACTATGTCTGCCAAAGACTACAGGGGAACAAGAATTGTGGGGAACAAAATTACTTTTAATAAAATTTATACTTTTATTGTGTGATCATTTCAAATTGTGTCTTGAAAACACAGGTCTGAATTGCTCTTAACTGTCAGTTATTCTAAGTTATCATCAGTCTACATAGTGCCATGCTTTCCATTTTATGTTTAGAGAGTAATGCATACTGCTAAAACCATCACCTAAACCAGAAACACTGCCAATGACATACTGAGGACATCTAGAACTTGATTATCTAACCCAGGCACACTGCCACAAATACATTGAGGACATCTAGAGGTCTACTTAAAATCTTCAACTATTTGATATATCATTTGGATTCAGGCCATGCCCATTGTGGTGGATAGTTTTATGTCAACTTGACTCAAACTAAAGTCATCCAAGAGGAGGGAACCTCAATTAAGAAAATGACTCCATAAGATCAGGCTGTTGGTCAGCCTATACGGTATTTTCTTAATTAATCACTCATGTAGGAGGCCACAGCCTATTGTGGTGGCACTTTCCCTGGGCTGGTGGTCCTGGGTTCTATAACAAAGCAGGTGGAGCAAGCCATGCGGAGCAAGCCATGCGGAGCAAGCCAGTAAACAGCATTCCTCCATGGCCTCTACATAAGTCCTGCCTTCAGGTCCCTGCCCTGTTTGAGTTCCTGTCCTGAATTCCTTCAGTAATGGACTACAATATGGAAGTGTACACCAAATAAACCCTTCTGTCCCCAGTTTGCTTTTGGTCATAGTGTTTTATCACAGCAATAGTAACCCTAAGATGTCATGCTTTTTGCACAGCAGAATTATTTGATAACTATGAGTATAATACAATTTAAAACAAAAATTAAGCCAGGCAACGGTGGCTCATGCCTTTAATCCCAGCACTTGGGAAGCAAAGCCAGGAGGATCTCTGTGAGTTCGAAGCCAGCCTGGTCTACAGAGCGAGATCCAGGACAGGCACCAAAACTACACAGAGAAACCCTGTCTCAAAAAACAAAACAAACAAACAAAACAAAAACAAAAAATTAACACAATAATACAAAACCCACAGTGAGGAAAAAAATTGGTTAGATTCGATTTGCTACTAATAATTGCAGAAATAAATTTATTTTTATTAAACATATCAAAGGAATATATGTTACAAATTTACCTTGTAGTATATGAGTTTCTTTAAGCATACGTATTATTTTACAAATATTTCTCAAAGGACTGAAGAGATAGCTCAGTGCATAAAATACTTGCGGCACAAGTGTGTGGACTGGCAATCAGAACACCAGTTAACAGTTGGGCATGTATAGAAGGCTGTCTGTAATCTCACTGCTCAAGAAGTGGAGACAGGATGCCCAGGGCAAGTTGGCTAACTGGATAACTAGTTAGCACCTAGTAGATATTTGTGTGTGTGTGTGTGTGTGTGTGTGTGTGTGTGTGTGTGTACTGTGACTATAATTTGAATGTAAATAACTGTGGCTGTAGTGGAACAAGTTCCTGCTGCATGGAACATCCATCCTCTTGGAAGCAAACACACAAAATTAAATGGGCAAATGAAAGACATAATGCTAAATAATGTCAGCTGTGAAGGAAAAAAGAAGACAAGAGAAAGTGTTGAGATATTATGGAATGGGTTCTTCGCATCATCAACATGTTCTAGAATGAGGTGATATCCAAATAGAAATGGGGTTTAAATGTAAATATCTAGAAGAAGATTCCAAAGGGAAATAGTAATTGCAAGGTGGTTGTTCCCCACAAGCTCCTGTATTGAGTACTTTATCTCCAGTTGGTGGCACTATTTTGGGAGATGGAAAAAGCTTTAGGACTTACTTGGTGCATTGCTAGGGGAAGTAGGTACCAAGGAGTCTGTCTTGGGATGTGAATGATTAGTCACTAGTAGTTTGTTCTTCTCCCCTCCAGCTTTCTGATGAAGGTCATGAAGGTAGGTCACACCTACCCTGCCCCACACTCCCACTTCCATGATGTTCTACCAAGAGTACATACCAAATAACCACGCGTCTGACCTTTGCAAAACAATTAGCCAAAATACATCCTTTGTCCCTTAGGTAATCCTCTCAAGTATTTTAGTCATAGTTACAGGAATCACATAATAATACAAAGGAAGAGAATGAAGGTAGTGAGAAAGAATTAGTGACAGGCTCATAGTGGAAATGAAGAAAAACATACAAATGGGCAGGTAGACAGGAGGAGACACATCACATTGGATATGAAAGTTGAACAAGGTATTTATGACCTGACATGCATGTGGAAACAACCCTTTTCTCTGTTAATAGTAGGAGTGTGCTAGTGTGCAACAAAGAAATGGAAATCTACAAGGAGGATCATAATTAAGTAAGGAAACATAAAAGTTATGATTGTCTTTAAAGTTATTCTGGTTATATGGGTATGCACTTGTGAGGGGAGCTGGGAGATTAAGCCCAGGACCCCATTCATTTTAGTCATGTGCTCTATCACTACCCTGTGACATCACAAGTGCATATTATATATGTATATATATATAATATGTATATGTATATATAGAATATATATATGTGTGTATATATATATATATAGAGAGAGAGAGATCAAAAGATAGACAGATAGATCAAAATCATTATATATACAGATATATTCCCTGAATTCCACATGGTGGAAGGAGAGATTACTTCTGTGAGGTTGCCTCCAACCACCACATACCTACAATGTTGTGCACAAACCCTCCAGCCAACAAAATAAACAAATAAAATGCAATAAATTTTTAAAATAACACAAAACTATCAGGTTGATGGTTAGTCATTGAGTCTAGAGCTTAGAATGGAGATTGATCTTGGAGTTATAGTTTTTTAATGTTATAATTATAAATTCAATAATTTCACTATGGATTGCTCATTCTGTATATATTGTCAGAAACAGCATTATAATTCATCCAATGCCTTTGACAAAATAATAAACTTTCTTTGTCTCTCCACACAAGCTTAGTCTGAGCACTATTTATATCCTTTAATAATGAAACAAATGAAGGCACATTGCATAGCTGATTAATTTGCCATTCATTGAGCATGTATCTAAAGTTATACTCTGTCCTAAAGTAAGACAAAAATAATGCCAAATGAAGGCTCTCTGACTCCCTGAAGTCTAATGAACATGTTAGACTATGGAAACAAAACACTGCACTGCTGTGGGATGTCTTTTTGTATGCTGTGAATATTTGTTGCTCTGATTGGTTGATAAATAAAGCTGCACTGGCCTATGGCAGGGCAGGATAAGGTTAAGCAGTACATTAAAACTGAAGACAAGAAGAAAAAGGGTGGAGTCGGGGGAGATGCCAGCCTGCCACCCAAGGAGCAACAAGATGCCCGCAGATCAGTAATGCCATGGTCACATGGTAACATATAGATTAATAGAAATGGTTTGAGTTAAGTTATAAGAGCTGGCTAGCAAGAAGCCTGACCCATAGGCCATACAGTTTGTATGTAATAGAAGCCTTTGTGTGTTTACTTGGGACCAAGAGGCTACAGGACACATGTGGGAGAGATTCGTCCCGACTGTGGGACCGGAAAGAAACAGAAACTTCCAGCTACAATTGCACTAAATACATTCTCATAAGTGGGCTTATACCCTAGCCTATGACTTCTCAACTCAACTTTCATAAAGCAGTTTATAAAAATGAAAGTTACTTGATGGCACTAGGATACAGATCTCAGCTCTCGAGACACTGAAGCTCTGCCTCTTCAGTGACTGTCCTTAGAAGAGGCCACCTCAAGATCATGTCTAAGACAGCTGGCCTGTGCCCATTTTGCTGTGACTGCACATGTGCTTTGCCTATTAAACAGGAATGTACTTAATCATTAGTCTGAAGTGGCTGCCTCACTTGAGGGTGCAATGAACTGCAACGTGTCCAGTTCGTGCATGCCCCTGGTACCCATCTCCCACTGCATAGGCAGAATAATAAAAAGGAGCACATGTGAGGAGTGTGTGTGTTCATATACACACGTGAATAATGAGTGCAGATAAATGTGACTGTAGCTCACAGAAGGCTCAGTGCTCTCTGTGAGGGTCTGCAAATGCACATCAGAGTTATTTTCCATCGCAGAGCTCTGCTCCTGAACATCTCCTTAGCAAGGAGAATTTATGATAAGCTCACTTGTCCCAGTACACCCTACTGTCCTCAGCGTTATTTTGAGTAGAAACCTGCACAAAAAGGAAGGGAAAGGCAAGTAAAAAGGTTTCAAAATACAACAGCTCATGGTTCAAGTCTTGACTGCTCAGTCTCAAGGATAATCGTTTAGCGAACTTTTTTCCCCAACTGCGTTAAACTAGAATAACTTACATAAGATTATGAATGTGAAACTTGAAGCACAGCCTGCCCTTATCCCCTACTGCACTCTGTAAAATTGTATGAAAATCATCTTGCTTGGCATGAAACCCAGCATCCCAACTCCCCGGGCCTTTTTGAACATAACTCTTAGGTTTCAACTCAAGAGCTGAGATTGACCACTGAGCTGGCCATAGGCAACAGCACTTCACAGACGGTCCCGGCTGACAGAGAAAATAAACCTGGTGAGAAGCTGTCTCCAAGGCAGTTTTATAAATCAGATACTTGCTAACAGAAAGGGGGAAAAAATCAGCTCTGTCTCCTCCTTCTTAAACTCTCTGCGATACAGTATATTTTCCAAAGTCAAGTGTTCACGGTCCTCTATTGCCCTAAGAAGCGGGAGGCCAGGAGAGAAGGAGCCTTGGGGGAGGGGCAGAGAGGAGAGATCTATGACACATTGTTCTTCAGAGAAAGTGGAAGAGGGACAGAGGTGTGTGGTCCTGCAAGGCAGAGGCCAGGCCGGTGCCTCCCACTCCCAGTAACTCATTTATCACCTTGATGGTTTCAGCTCATTTGCAGCCAAGTTATTGTCACCCTTAAAATAATGTGGCTTGACAAGGAAAAAATGAAATCCTTGTGAAAAGTTACCTAGTCATCACACTCTGGAGTCAAAATATAGACTGCAGTATCCAAACACCGGGCTAGGCATGGCGGGGGTGGTATTTCCTCTCTCCAGCAGGCTTTGGTTTTAGAACAGGACATTAACATTTATGTCATGTTAACGTGCACCTAGGCATGGCGTGTGGCCTCCTGCCACAGACACAGAGAAACACATGCCCCAGCACTGCCTCCGCCTGAGCGCCAAGACATTCAGTATAAATGGAGACGCGTGTTTCCTTGCCCAGAGAGTTAATAGCGGGCGACGACTTAAATGTTTGGTCATCCCCCAGTGCACAGACTCCATTTCAGATGTCAGGAAAGTACTAAATCTTGCTGCACTGTGAGTTACAACTAATTTTCACCCCCTGAACCAATTAAGCCCAAACATTCCCAGCCTGGAACCCCAGAACATCCTGGCCACCCCATTGAGCTAGCTTCTTAGTCCTTATTTGTAAAATGGTGGCAGTCAAGTGTTCCTGAGTATCTGTTGCCAAACGCTTGGGGAGAAAGAAAAGGCAAACGGTTTGTCTGTGCAGTAACAGGGTGTTTTTGTACCTTCTAGCTTCTTTCCTGTGTTGCTTCCCGTACATATCATGAGACCTGGATTCCGAGTCCATCAGTCTCACCATCATGTGCTAACCCACACCTCCCAGTTGTGCTATGCTATGTGCCTGTTACATGCAGCATGAAAAGGGACCAAGCCAGCAGAGGGCAGCCTCCTTGGAAAGCATGGCAGTCTAAAGCACAGCAAAGGGGGAAGCCATATGTACCTGCAGAGTGACCCTTACCTCACGCTGCACACCTGCAGATACTCTTTCCCTTTAAGCAGGTCTCAAAGTATCATGTTCCTTCAGCTTTTGTGTCTGCAACCATTTTAGTTTCCCCTCCCAAGTTGTTGCCAAACCAATCAGAACTCTTTGTCCTCCATGAAGAGTTTTCAATTCACTCTGACTATATGGAGGGTTCACTTCCATCCTTCTGGTTCTGTCTCTTCCCTCAATATCACATTCTCAGGGATTACTGAGCTGTGTGACCCTGATGTAATTATTTTCATCATTTTAAAAGGGCAAGGCCTCATCTTTATTTTCATTGATATCTTCGGTATCTTTCTCAGTCACCAAGGATCTCATGAACTGTTTGGGAAATGTTTTTCAAAGCATAGAATAGAGATAATAATATAACATTGTAATTGTTGTAGTTGGTCCAATGTATCCTATGTCTGTGTTGTTTGAATGTAGTACCCCATTTTATACACACACACACACACACACACACACACACACACACACACACACATACACACACACACACACACACATATACTTTTCAGGAATAATTTGCAATATGATTGTTTCAATGGGCTATACAATCACTAATAAATATTTCTGATAATGCATTGAAAATTTCTCCATAGCCCTATGTTTCTATTACAAACAATAAAGAAAAATAGAAAACAATAAGAAACTCTGGATGTAGTAGTCTGGTGGACAAATATTTATTGAGAAGCATATAGGAGTCCACATGAGTACCATAATGTGTGCCAGAGATGCACAAGCCATGCAAAGATTCTTGTTAGCATGGGATAACCGTTAGTGGATAGGAGCTTAAACTGAATTTGCAATACAACAAGAATGCTGCAATCATGCTGCATTATAGAAGACACTCAAGTGTTAAACATAGTTCTTAGGATGCCTAATCAATAGTATTAGATTTACCCTCTACCATTTAATATATTTGCTTTGTGAATGTCACAAACATGGAGGCTAGATACTTTCAAATATATAACTGTATAATTTTGCAAAATAGTAGCTTTCAAAAATAAATACTACACATAGGATATAAATTTGATAAATATTATATATATATACATGTATATATATTAAAAGTCCTAGAGATTAAAGTCAAATTCTCTAGCACACCAGGAAAATACTATCCTGTTGAACTATACCCTCACCCTATAGTAAAACTCCTTTAATCATGATTTCCCTTTAAATATCAATTTCAAAACTTGTCATAACAACCCACAGGTTATAGTTAGAAGACTGATGCTTTACAGAAGACAACAATTTGTTTCACTGATACATATTATTCTGTAGGAAGGTAATCAGGCTTTAAATTCACCTCTAGCAAAAGGAAAATAAGTACCTGATTAACTAGACAAATTAATCACCTATAATTTTAACTTTCTGCATTTGTAACCATCTTAAAGAGATCTCGGTTATCATTTCTTCAAATACGGCTGGCATGTGTCCAGATTTATCCAAATACAATCAATGTCTGAGTACCAAGAGAATTGAAAAGAGAGATAGAAAGAAACAGAACCTGTGTCATATATTAGCTCAGATCTCTTTAGATTCAATTACTAGAGAAGTGAAGCTAGGTTTATTATGTGTCTGCTTTAACCCAAGTCTGTTACTACCTATAATACTAACATCTCACACAGTTCTCTGAAAAACAAATGGACATTGGCTGATAATATGGACTCTAGGTCTAAATGCCACTCACAAAGACTAGGCATTTCCTCCTGAAGTAGAGGAAGGGAAAGAATACCTTTGTGTCACGGATGCCTTTTGTATGTAACACATACCTCGGTGTCTTACCACTTCTCCTGATGTCTAGTATCTCTCCTGCTATGGCAGAACACCTATTCTTTCCTCCATAAATTTGGTTATGGGTTATTTCTCAGCAGCTTTGAGACTATGACAACTTTGATTTTATAACAGAGAATCTATACTCCACAGAGCCTAAAATATTTGTGATAATTTAGAGAAAACAAAATCTTCTTCCCCTAACCTGTAGAATATGTCATTTTACAGATAGGATCACTCAGCCTCACAAAAGGAGTTTTCCTAGAAATGTAGATCAATCAATGTGCACGTTGTGTGTGTAGAATCAAGAATTTGAGTAACGTTTAGCTTAAATAACATCACTGGAAGCCAGAATGCAGCAGAATGGTCTTCAATCTTCTGAAGGAAAAATGGCTTTTGAGCACTGAAATTTTATGCTCATAAAAAAAAAAGGTAATCAAGTGCCCAAGTGGCTTGAAGGTCTTCCCACAGTCATGTTCCTCAGAGTGAAGTCTGAGGCACACAAAGTGAGAAAGTTACTACATGATACCTCCAGTAGAGCAAGGACAGAATGTGCTCCAGACAACAGCCAGAAGACAAGCGAAACACAGGATGGAGAAGGCATCAGATGGTGAAATCACAGCCCAGGTTACTGTGTGCAGAATGATACTGTATTATGAATATCAAACTGACAGAACACATAATGCATCTGAATGTCACCAAAGGAAATTTTGATTCCTGAAAGTCTCGATGTCATATTAATAAGAACCATATAGCAGGTTTAAAATTATTCAATACAAAGTAAATAATTATTTCAGTAAACAAAGGAAATTTTATAAGAGATAATTTCATCATAGTTTACCAAATAGCTCAACTAGCAATAGTGGCTTGGTTGTAATTTTATAAACACTAGGTATCCATCTAGTCAAAATTTGTCAGTACTACATTGGAACAATGGTGATGAATGAAATGCAAGCTTCATGGAAAAGGTTATTTCTTATTTACCTGAGAGAGTTAAAAGATAACAGCTAATGCTGGGGATGGGGGTGTAGCAATAAACATGGGCATATGTTATTTACAGAAAATACATAATAAAAAAGCAATTATCTCATAGTTAAAGAATCAAAAAGAGCAGAGTCTGGGTGGTGGTGGGTGGTGTCCAGAGATTACCATTAAAATAAATCAACAAGTATATTAGTAGGACTCCTCAATTGTTTAAACAAGCATTCTAGTTTGAATATATTAGACACAGAGAAAGTTGCTGGTATCACTTGGTACACTTGGTGAATCTTCACAAAGACCCCAGAGCAACCATCAGCATCCAGTCAGAGAACAGTTGGTCTCATCTGCTCCTCTCCTTCACCTTCTTACTGGGGAGGAGTTCCCTTTTAATTTTTCATCCTTTGTTTTCTCCCTTCATGGTTGTTTGGAAATTGCATTCTCTTAGCAACTGGAGGATCTGTTTTATGAAATACCTCAAACAAAACAAATTTAATACTTACCACTATCATGTCTTTCAAAATAAAAATAAAAATAATAATAGACATAAGCCATATATTAATTTAAATCCTCTTACAACATTACAAATTATATGATTTGTTTAACACATATTATAATTTTATTTTATATTTTCTTATAAGTTAGACATAAATAGTTTAAGCAGTTAATGAAAGTTTTAAATTATCTAAAAGATAACAAGTGTATTTTCTTGGTACTTGATCTGGACACTTTTCTGTCTAGAACATATGTGATAAAATAGTTGATAAATTTTCACCTTTATCATAGTAATAGCTTTGTTTTACTCTCAGGTCTAAATATAGTTTCTGTATGTAACTCTAGGTAAATAAAAATTATTTTCCCTTGAGAAAATAATGCTTACAAATAATTCCACTGTTTTCTGACTTTAATTATTAATATTAACAAGGACACTGTTGGTCTCCTAGATATTCTGTTCTGTTTGTTTTTTCCCTTATTGTTTTATAAAATGTATTTATTTTTATTTTATGTGTTTAGGTGATGGCTTGTGTGTCTCTGTGCACCACATGCATGCAGTACCCAAGGAGGCCTGGAAGAGATGTCGGTGCCTCTGGAACCAGAGATACAGATGGTTGCTAAATGTCACATGGAAGTTCTGCTATTGGGGAATCATGGCTCCAGGTCCTCCTTTGTTGCTTTTTTGAGCCCCTTTTTGTAAAAGGGTAAAAGTTTCCTTCCGGTTTTCCTGCTGGGCTGTTCTTGTGGTTTACATATGTAAAGATGTAAAGAATGGTATTACTCATTAATTCAGTAAAGCTGCTAATCTCTATTGTCTTTTCCTATTTCCTTTCTGATGACCTTTGTGACCTTGATAAGAATGTATTAGAGCCTCTCAGATCTTCTTACATTGCTTAGCAAAGTCATTAAATTTATTTTAGTATAAACTTTCTGGAAATATGCATTCAGTTCTCATACAAATAACATTTAATACCATGAAATTAGTTTTATTAATTTGTCCTCAGTAACATTAAATATGTTTTACTTTTTCCTTTATTTTAGTACAGCAAGTGGGCATGGAAAGGTTGCTCGGTGGTTAAGAGCAATTGCTATTCTTGCAGAAGACCCAAGATTGGTTGCTAGAACACAAAGCAGCTAAAAACAGTTTGTACTACAGTTTCCACACCCTCTTCTGGCCTCCATGTGTACCAGGCATATACATGGTACACAGATATATGTTCAGGCAAAATTCATATGCACACAGAATAAAAATAAATATGGCAACTATTCATTACATTATATATATATATATATATATATATATACATATATATGACATTACTAACTGAAATAGAGATATAAATAAGTTGTGGTACATCTGTTCATGGGTTGAAATATTTAGTGGTTAAAGATAACAATTTCCAAGAATGTTTGCGAGAGATATTTTCATGTGGACTGATGGCACTGAAAGAAAAAATCATTCAGTGTAATACATCAATTTCTTTTCTATGTTTATATTCTGTTTATCCAAGAAAAGCTGGGAAAGAAAAAAAAGCAGATAAACCAAAAGGCTAACTGTAATGATTTTTCATGATAAAAATCCTGGTACTTTTTTGATATATCCATTTTTTTCTATTTTTCTATCATGAACACAACATCTAAATGCTACAGAAAACGTTAGTGTGGTTATCATTATCATTAACTATTTACCAGACAGTGAAGACTGGGAGAGTGACGGGAAGGAAATTAAAGAAAAGAAGATAGAAGGGAGAGACAGGCCAGGCATGCTGTGTATCTTGACACATTCCATTTCATTTCTCAATATCTAAAGTAAATGCTAACTGGAGGAGCTGGTGCTGGTCGGTCACTGTAGGCACTTAAAACTCATCAGCTCTAAGTCTGCAAACATTTAGAAAAGCAAACAGACAGCCAGGGGTTCCAAATACAAGCACAGGGCAGAAGTCAGCAAAGATCATTGTGGCAATCTTCAAAGGCCTGCTTAGAAGGCACATTTGGGTGGTAGCTCACATGGTCACCATTCAAGAATTCAGAGGAGGAGGAAGAGGGGCTAAGGCTGGGTTGGGGGATGGGTAGAAAAACTCTGCTCTGTCCTAAATCCCCATGATCTTAGGAAATAGCTGGGTAGCATCACATTAGAAAGGAGCTAATAAAGGACACCAATCTAGTTCTAATATTGGGAGAAAGTTCTTTTCCGACTGTCTGTCTTAGGGTTTATTTTGCTGTGATAAAATACCATGATGTAAATTTGAAATAGTACAAGGGGAGGTATTTGAGTCTGTTTGGAGCATGGAAAAAGAAGGAAGAAATGATAGAGTTATATTATACCCACAAAGGTAAAAGAAAACAACAACAAACTGATCCTCTAGAAAACAACAAAATGATCCTCTAGTGATATTAGAATCAGTTAAGTGTATTTCAAAATTCCATTAAAAAAATACCATAACCAAAAGCAACTTGGAGGGGAAAGGGTTTATTTTAGCTTACAGCTTATAGTTCATTACCCAGAGAAGTTTAGGCAGGAAGTCAGGGCCAGAACCTGGTGGCTGGAACTGGAGCAGAGACCATGGAGGAGTGCCACCTATGGGCTGACTCTCCATGACTTGCTCAGCCTGCTTTCTTATAGCTCCCAGTACTACAAGCCAAGGGCTGACTCTATCAATAGTGAGCTGGGCCCTCTTGAATCAATTGTCAGTCAAGAAAATGTACTACATTGCCCACAGGTCAATCTGGTGGGAACATTTTCTCAGTTGAGGTTCCCACTTCCCAATGACTCTAGCTTGTGTCAGGTTAACATAGAACAATCCAGTACACTTTCTTTCTCCCTGTCTTTGCTGTTGGAGCCTTATCTGCATCCCTAAGTATCATCTCTACTCATGGGATCATGATTATCAGAAAGAGAATCTGCTCTGGTCCATCTTAATGAAGTACATGGCTGCATCATCTTTCACATCGAAGTCAACTTCTGGCCTCTAAGGACTGTAATGTTACCTGCCGTTCTCTGTACTCCAACTTCTCTCTGCAACTGATTTACTCCATTTTATCAAAATCTTTCCTTTTCTTTCAAATTAGATTCTGGTCTTTGGCTTTTGATATCGCCCACAATGAACCCAATGCCATTTCCCCATTGCTACCAATCTAGCTCACTGATTTACTTAGTTCTGTTCTTCTCTTTCCTTCATACATGATCCCACTGACCAGGCTTGGCTGGAGTTGCCCATGATACAATCAATGATGGCATAAGTTATATGGATAGAGTCATCACTCATTAGATTTGTGGATGTAGTCATCTTTCTCCTAATGACTGTGATTGACATGACTACTTCACACTTATTTGAGAAAGAGCTATGATTACTTTACCAAACATTTATGTTTGACTATGAAGTATCAGGTCCTAAAAATGGGATTAATCATGAGAATATAGTCTTAGCCCCACAGATGTGGCAGCCCACTTAAGTGCATGATCCATGAATCTTGCCACAGAGTTCTGTGATCATTTCGCATCTACCGCTGGGCAGCAGGTGCCTGGCTGTTTGTTATGCTACCTCAGCTTCATAGAAAAATTTCATAGCTGACATACTTTACAGATGAGAGAATTGAATACTGGGATTCTTGAGCAATTTCTTCAAGAAAATGTAATGGTAATGAAATTTGGAACAGGTATGCATGACTGTCTTGCTGCCTTCAGTAATGCTTTCAGACAACCTCAGTTTAGCCTACAACTCATTACCAATTGACTGTGTGATCTAATGTGAGTCACACATACTCCAGCCTCCATGTTTCTCACTCATGGAGCAGATTATTCCTTATAAGATTTCTATGATCCTTCTCAGCTTCAATTTTCATGAGATATTGATAATATTTTCCTTATTTTATAATATCCTATGTCTCATCCAGGTCACTGTTTCTTTGATTTTTAGTAGTAATTATTAGAATGTGCACAGCAAACAAATAATGATAATGAAAATCAAAGGTGATCCTAACTGAAATGACAAACTGTCCTGTGTATTCAGCATTAGTCATTTTTGATGAATATACATGTTGCATTCTGCTGTCCACCCATATCAGATGGCTGCCATTGACACAATTTATCCACTGTGAACCAAGTGTTCCTTTCTTCACATTAGCCACACAATGGACACAGGAAGGAACACAGGTGGAGAGCTTCCTTGAAGCAAGTGCTTTATGGATGCCAGAAATTAAAAAAAAAAAAAAAGGATGGGTTGTACTAAAAGAGAAATAATGAGGCCACTTAGTTTGTTGAGTTTGGGAAAGTTGCCTGATGAGAATAGCCTTAGAGATGTGGACAAAGATTGTCAAAAATAGCCATTCATTAGAATCCACAATAATCCCTGTCCAGTTTAAACAAAACCAACTGAACCATTTAAGTCAATTTGAAATAATTTGGTTTTCATTTTTTTATGAGTCCATGTTTCTTAGGAAACCTGAGTATTTGAAGAGAACAGGAACTAGAGAGACAACTTACAGGATTCTAATTCAGAGAGCCAAACCAAACCAGTGCCTTGGGGAGAGCACGCTCTGAGCCGAGTGCAGCTGTGAGGCTGTTTTTTGTGACTTGTGTGGCACGGAGCTGAGAGAGTGTAAAGGACGGGAAGTGATGTGGAACCGGAATTCAGAGAGTTCCAAGTCCCACTGCAGTAAAAGCCTGCCCAAGAAGCAGCTGAGTACATAAAAGCTCATAACTAAAACCAAAACAGTGATATTCCCTATTGTGACTGTTTAGTCTTTCTGCAGAGACTCATGGGGTCCTGACTATTATCTATTTTTAATATCACTTGACCTGAAAATTTATGCTACCATCTGGAAAAGGAGGAAAGCCTGTTTTGTCCCCTAATGTGACTATGTGTAAAGAAAAATAATGAGGGAAGAGTCAGAGGGTGTTTAATGTTTTTAAATCAGTTGATGTCACTCACTACTTGACATTTTGCACATAGCTGAACACATTAGACATTCTAAACAATTGATCAATCACTTCATATATACACAATGCCCATACATTCTCAATAAGAGTAGGTTAAGTCCTATTTTATAGGCATTATTTTTGTCTTCAAAACATAAAAAGAAACTGCTCTTTGAGAGGTGTGGTACACTGTTAACTGATTTTTTTATATCATCACCATTCTCTCACCTCTGCTGAAAGAATCAGACATTTCTAATGTTTATTTTAGATTGAGCTAAACTAAATACCATTTGGTATTTGACTCAATCTTCATTCAATGAAAAGGGCTATGTAGGGACTAATATATTTGAGTAGATACATAGAAACTCTATCAGTACCATCACATAGACCCAAATGGTTTACAAGACAAAATGCAAAGTTTGTGGGCACACACAGGTGCAGAGGAAGATCCTGTCTCAGAGGTGATGATGACCAGTGACAGATGAAGTGCACTGAGTCTAAGAAAGCTGTTAGCAGACAGGGGATGAACAATGGAAGAGGAGAAATTATCTTGGAGAGAATAATATTTGTCCAAGAATCATAAATATGGACAGTAATTTGCTAATTTAACGAGGAAAAGGGTCATGACAACTCTAATTACAAAAATTGATGTTTCCTTCTTCTGTTTTTATTATAGTAACCATTTAAATGTCATAATAGAAGTCACAATGTGAAGACAGAAAGACTGTGTACCCTTCCACTGTGCATCTGTTCAAACAATGATGATTAGTAGACTACTCCTTGAGTGTTGATCACTGATCACTCCCTAAGCTGGGGTTACTCTTCTATCATTATTACCTTCATGAGTAAAGGGCTTCCACACAATAACCATCACCTTATTTTTCCTTCAGTGGAGAGGGAGTGACTAGCTGATGATGTGACTACTACATTGCTGTGGGATGACTGGCCAGTAGCCAGGCAAGAAGTATAGGCAGGATAAAGAGAGAGGAGAATTCTGGGAACAGGAAGGCTGAGTCAGGGAGACGCTGCCAGCCGCCACGATGAGAAGCAGATGTTAAGATACTGGTAAGCCACAAGCCACGTGGCAACTTATAGATAAATAGAAATGGGTTGATTTAAGATATAAGAACAGATAGCAAGAAGCCTGCCATGGCCATACAGTTTATAAGTAATATAAGTCTCTGTGTGCTTACTTGGTTGGGTCTGAGAGGGTGAGGGACTGGCAGGTGAGAGAGATTTGTCCTGACTGTGGGCCAGGTAGGACTGGAGAACATTTCAGCTACACTACATGATCCAGCAGTTCCTCTTCTCTGGGTGTGTGTTATATAGCCAAAGAATTCAAAATAAGACTCCCCAATGGATATCAGAACTTTTATGCCTATTGTGGTATCACTCACAATTGCAAGAACTGGGGAAAATCCCCAGTAGAAGGTGAAAAGGCAAAGAAAGTAGAGAAAATACATAAAATAGAATATTACTTGGCTTTTATGAAAAAGTAGTTCTTTCATTTGGAACAATGCGGAAGAACCTAGAGGATATCATACTCAGCAAAATAAGCAAATGCAATCAAAAAGGGAAAGAAAAAAAAAACCCTGCATGACACCAACTATAAAATGTATCAAAAATAGTTAAACTTGGGAGATAGCAGAATAAAGGATGCTTTCTAGGTGTTAAGAGTAGGGGAAATTGGAAGATATAGTTATAGATATTAGCTAAATAGATAACCAACCTACCTCTCTCTCCTTAAGGTTGATACTGAACCAAGCGAAACTGTTCAGTGGGGAAAGTGAATATCCATCCAGCAGTCCTTTCTAACCCCATGGACAAATTAAATATTTGCTGCTCAAAAAATCCTGCAAAATTCTTAGGCCATGAGCCCAGTTCAGAGTGATGCTGGGAACCCAAGCCACTTCTTTACCTCAGGCAAGAGCTCAGCCCACACTGTCCTTCATTATGCAGTATCTTACTATACAGAACCATCATGTGACCATGTCCCTTCAGAGAACAAACAACCCTTCCTATCTTCCCATTGTCTGCAAGAAAACTATCAGGAAATCTACCCAAGGGACCCAGAAACAGACCCAATGACCCTTTACTCTGAGAGACATCTTAGCAGCTAACCAGGGCAGGTGGATCCCTGGATAACCTGTAACCTTCTTCACACACAAAAGGTCGCCTTTCCCAATCTGGCCAGCTGGTATGGCCTGGGAAACACTGACATGCGTGCTACTGCTGCTACCACTGCAGCTGTACCTCATCTTCATGGACCATCAGAGTGCTGCACACTGTGCAGTCCATAGACACCCACAAGTGTCCTGCTCTTGCAGCCAAACTGCTTTAACAAGGGCAGTGGGTGAATTCACTCTGCCTAAAAGAGCTATGACTAAGCAGATGAACATTCCCACAAATACTTGCCACTTGACAGCTCCATGGCATCACTCATGTTGACTACACCTGCAGAAGCTATGCTATTAATGAAGCCACCTGGAGTGAGTCATCCATCCAGCTGACACTATATAATTCATTGCCAGGAGAAAGTCTGCTGTTTCCAAAGTCATCCTATAAAACTGGTATGGTAAACTATACCAATAGATGAATAATTCTCAATGTAGGGGCATGGGAAGCACAAAGAGCGAGGTACGAGAGCTCCTCCAGAGAAATTCACTAGCATTATAGTTATAGACTGTGCTGGTTACTTTTTTTCAAGTTAGCACACACTACAGTCACTTAGGAAGAGAAAAATCTCAGTTGAGAAATGGCTTCCACCAGATTGGTCAATGGGCTTATCTCTGGCACATTTTCTTGGTTGCTGATTGATGTGGGAGGGTCCAGACCATTGTGGGCTGTTTCAGCCCTTGGCAGGGCCTGGACTGTATAAGGAAGGTAGCTGAGTAAGGCAGGGGAAGGAAGACAGTAAGCAGTGACCCTTCATGGTCATGGTCCTTGCTTCAGTGTGTGCCTTCCGGTTCCTGCTATGGCTTTCCTTAATGAATGGATTATAACCTGCAAGATGGGTCACTGTTTTATCATAGCAATAGAAAATGAACTGGGACAGACATCTAAAAGTAAACTTAAGAATTATGTGAGAAAAAACTCAAGCTGGGTATGGTGATGTTCAACTATCTTAGCACTACTATATAGGTGGAAGCAAGAGGAGCAGGTTTGAGGCTAGCCTAGGTTACATACTGAGACACTGTCTTAATGAGCAAATAAGAATTCAAGATAATAATGGTGCAGTAATAAGCAGAGACACAAGAGTATTAAAAGATTAATTCATGAGCTGACTAATAAATTCAGTAAAGGTGCCTGATCTGGGGAAGATCCTAGAATTTATCCCCAACATTGGGGGGAGAAATGAATGAAGGACTGGAGAGATGGCTCAGCAAAAGCACTTGCTGCTCTTGAAGAGGACAAAAGTTCAGTCCCCAACATCTACAAACAAGTCTACAACCATCTATAACTCCAGTTCCAGGTGGTCTAACCCTTCTTTAGGCCTCTGTACCAGAAGCAAGAGAGGAAAATGAAGCCTATGAGAGTGATTTCAGATTCAAACCATAATGTTTAGCCTCTGGCTCCCAAAGACAATAGTCATCTCATAATGCAAAACACATTGAGTTCCTCTTCAAGAGTGTCTCATGATGAAGCATTCTAATGCTACCCCAACTTCCAAAGTTCCAAGTCTCTCTTTTTTTTTGGATCTTTTTATTTATTTATTTATTTTTATTTTACAATACCATTCAGTTCTACATATCAGCCACGGATTCCCTTGTTCTCCCCCCTCCCGCCCCCCTCCCCTTCCCCCCAGCCCACCCCCCCATTCTCACCTCCTTCAGGGCAAAGCCTCCCCCGAGGACTGAGATCAACCTGGTAGACTCAGTCCAGGCAGGGCCAGTCCCCTCCTCCCAGGCCAAGCCAAGCGACCCTGCATAAGTCCCAGGTTTCAAACAGCCAACTCATGCAATGAGCACAGGACCCGGTCCCACTGCCTGGATGCCTCTCAAACAGTTCAAGCCAATCAACTGTCTCACCCATTCAGAGGGCCTGATCCAGTTGGGGGCCCCTCAGCCATTGGTTCATAGTTCATCTGTTTCCATTCATTTGGCTATTTGTCCCTGTGCTTTATCCAACCTTGGTCTCAACAATTCTTGTTCATATAAACCCTCCTCTTTCTCGCTAATTGGACTCCTGGAGCTCCTTGATCCAGCTGGGATCTCCTGCTCCCCCAAGCTCTCTTTCCCTCGACCCTCGCCCTTCATTTCCCCCACTTATGACCAGGTTGTTCATGAAGATCTCATCCATTTCTCCATCCTTCTGCGATCCCCGTGTCTTTCTTGGGGTCCTGTTTTCCAGGTAGCCTCCCTGGTGATGTGAGTAGCAGTCCAGTCATCCTTGCTCCACATCTAGTATTCTCCTATGAGTGAGTGCATACCGTGTTTGTCTTTCTGAGTCTGGGTTACCTCTCAAAATGCCCAACGGTTCAATTAAGAAATGGGCGATAGAACTAAACAGAGAATTCTCAACAGAGGAAACTCAAATGGCTGAAAGACATTTAAGGAATTGCTCAACATCCCTAATTATCAGGGAAATGCAAATCAAAACAACTCTGAGATACCACCTTATGCCTGTCAGAATGGCTAAGATCAAAAACACTGAAGACACCTTATGCTGGAGAGGATGTGGAGCAAGGGGAACTCTCCTCCACTGCTGGTGGGAATGCAAGCTTGAACAGCCACTTTGGAAATCAATATGGCGCTTTCTTAGAAAATTGGGAATCAATCTCCCCCAAGATCCAGCTATACCACTCTTGGGCATATACCCAAGGAATGCTCAATCATACCACAAGAGCACTTGCTCAGCTATGTTCATATCAGCATTGTTTGTAATAGCCAGAACCTGGAAACAACCTAGATGCCCTTCAACTGAAGAATGGATAAATAAAATGTGGTACATATACAAAATGGAATACTACTCAGCAGAGAAAAACAATGACATCATGAGGTTTGCAGGCAAATGGAGGGACCAAGTCTCTTTTAATATGCAGCAAGACAATAACATAAGCCCCTGTACAGTAGGGAAGAAAATTGTGTACCTTGAATTTGCTGTGTCACAGAGCAAACATTCCTATCCCCAAAGAAAGGAACAGAAGAACAGCAAGGAAAAAAATCAGCTTAAACCAAGACTAAAGGCAGGTTAAATCCAGCAAGATAAAATTTAAAGTGTATCCTCTGGTCTAGATCTGGGGTCCATGGTGCTATGATGTAAACTGCAATAGACTTGACTCATTCCACTTCCATGGCTCCGCTGCTTGGAGAAGACACAGGCTTTCTCTAGGAACAGTCATACTTGGTGACTAGAGATTTCCTCTGCAAATATTCCTTCCCTGTTACTGACATCTGCAGCATCCTGGGATTTCTGTTGGAACTTAGACTTCAACACCAAAGCTCCTTGCACAGCCCACTCTGTGGCTCTATACAGAGAATTTGAACCTCCCACATATCACCAGTTTTTCTTTGGTTCTTTAGTGCAATACTTTATAACCCCACCAATTTTGCACTCTTAATGTCTGCAAAACCAGCACCAAATATTTATCCTATACCCACAGATAAGTGTAATCTCGCTCTTCTCAAAGAAGCCTCTCTTTACAACAGAGACCATTATAGAAAACTATAAATGGTCAAAATTCAGAGAACTGAATGTGAGATGCCCATACCCAATGGATACATCTATAATATAACTCCTGCACCTAAGGCTGGGAATGTCACAGAAGAGGATATGAAAAGATTGTAAGAACTGGAGGACTAGGAAATTTGCTGTGCAATTGTGTCTCCTGGAAATTACAGGGAAGCTACATTCATGATATTATAACAATATGGCTGCCTAAGCAAGACAAAACAATGACAAAAAAATAATAGACATAATAATATGAATGATGGAAATCTAATGCTCCCACCAACACAAAGAACTACAGGAACCTAATGACTGCCACTGAGAGAGAGATAATTGATTTTCTCCAGGGTTTGAGTCCCTTAATTAGTTATCTGATAATAATTGTCAACATTGAAATTATGTATATATAATCAACATTAAACAGACTGAGATGGTAATATTTATGTGCATGTGTGCATGTATGTGTGTGTGCGTGTGTGTAATATGTATGTGTGTGTGACTAATAATCAAAGAAAATAAGACTATGAATTTGAGAGGGAGCAAGTCAGAGCATGGGAGATATTGAAGAGGGGCATGAGAGGGATTGAAGTAAGGAAATGCAAGAGGAGAAATATAGATATATTTTAATTATAAATAAATAAACAGAAAGACATAAAGAGCAAAACCATGGAGTTAGGTTCTCCAGGTCTTAGGGCATCCATTTTTCCTCACAATTTGCCCTAGATCTTGAACTTGGTGCTTTAAGATTTAATGTCTGCTCTGCTAGGCTCATTATGATTTTTGTCCTCTATTTATGAATTGTAAATATAAGGGTTTACTCCTTCTCTAAGCTTCTATTGTATCCTAGAAATAAAACCTATGTTTATTTTTTCAGAGGCTCACAGTCGCACATATCTTAATTTTAGAGAAGACTTCGGGCTAGGATTCTTAACAGTGCTGGCATGACTTTGGGCCTTTGGAGTTTGAATGACTGGATTATCTCTTATGAAGTTGTAGGGAAGATTGCTATGTTTCATATGTGGTTCGTTTCCTGAAGATCCATATGTTGGAAACTTAATCATCAGTGAGAGGCCTTCAGGAGGCAGGGCCTGCATTCTGACTTCCTGTCTTGCCATGTGACCTTGTCCTCTCTTTTTGTTGTTGTTATTTTTGATTTTTTTTTGAGACAGGGTTTGTCTGTGTAGCTTTGTTCCTTTCCTGGATCTCGCTCTGTAGATCAGGCTGGCCTCGAACTCACAGAGATCCACCTGCCTCTGTCTCCGGAGTGCTGGGATTAAAAGCGTGCGCCGCCACCACCACCCAGCTGAGAACTTGCCCTCTTATACCTGCCCGAACTACCATAACATCACAAAATAGACATGTTGAGAAACTCACTCAACCTCAGATATTTTACTATAGCAAAGGAAAATGAACTTCAGACAAGATTTGGGGGTCTGTCCCACTTGTTCCCCTGGAGTGTAAAATTTGCTATCTCTCTGGCCCTTAATCTTGTGTATCTTCAGGGGCATATTCTCTTTTCTCATAGGTATATTCTGTGTTCAGTGTGTTATTTTTCTTCAAGCCTCTACAGCCCTAAACTTATATTCATCATGTTGATTTTGGCTCTGGTTTGAGGTCAAGGAGGGACACCTTCATGGGAAGATTAATTCCCCTAGCTTGTGTTCTCATCGTGCCATGCTTTCCTCTTCTGTATCTGACTCTACGCTTCATTGGTGCAGAGACCATGCAGGGTTTCCTTCACTACCTTCACCCCTGTGCCTATCGTATTGCCTAACATTTACCAGAGGCTCACATTTATATTCACTAAATACATGAAGAAATGAGTGAATAAATTTCCGCATATCTCTTCAGCAGTTGGGAACTGTAATGGGATTATGGCATAGACCTCAACCTAAAGGAATACTTTGCAGAAGTGGAGCCTGTGCTTTGAGCAGAGAAGACTCTGGCCTTCTCCTTCTGGCATCCCCTTCATTTTTCTTACCCTGGTGGTCCACTTGGCTTGCAGCCACTGGAATCCCTAGTGCCAATTTGTCTCAAATTATGATCTGATGTGCTCCATAAACTGCCCATAATGTGCTGAAGTACAGCTCCCAGGCTTTCATGTTCACCATGAGAACTGCCTCCTGCTTAAATAGCATCTTTATTATTTACTGGGCTGTGTGGAGCCCCAAGTCAGGGAAAGTCAGTGACTTCCTCTTTGGAGCCAGACATTTGACTCCATGGCTGCGCAAATACACCTATTCTACTTAAGTACCTATTTCAGGACTCAGAGGTATATCTACAAGCACTAGAAGAGTGTTTCCAACAAGTCCATTCAGCTAATATTTATTTACTGCCACATACAGACTTGAAGCTTAGTATGTCTAAAAAGACTGTCTC
>CABHPP010117878.1:50802-70963 GCA_902168425.1 Peromyscus attwateri | reverse complement strand
TAGCTGGGTCTTGTGGTAGGTTGATTCCCAGTTTTCTGAGAAACTGCCACACTGACTTCCAAAGGGGCTGTACACTTCCACCAGCAATGGAGGAGTGTTCCTCTTGCTCCACATCCTCTCCAGCATGAGCTGTCACTTGTGGTTTTTTTTTTTTATGTTAGCCATTCTGACAGATGTAAGATGGAATCTCAGTGTGGTTTTTGTTTGCATTTCCCTGATGGTTAAGGATGTTGAACATCTCTTTAAGTGTTTCTCAGCCATTTGAGATTCTTTTGTTGAGAATTCTCTGTTTAGATATGTACCCTGTTTTTAATTGGATTATTTGGTTTATTGATATCTAGTTTCTTGAGTTCTTTATATATTTTGGAAATCAGCCCTCTGTCTGATGTGGGGTTAATGAAGATCTTTTCCCATTCTACAGGCTGCCATTTTGTCTTATTGACAGCATCCTTTGCCTTACAGAAACTTTTCAATTTTGTGAGGTCCCATTTATGAATTGCTGATCTTAGTGCCTCTGCTATTGGTGTTTTGTTCAGGAAGTTGTTTCCTGTGCCAATGGGTTTGAAATTATTTCCCACTTTCTCTTCTATCAGGTTCAGTGTATCTGGATTTATGTTGAGGTCTTTGATCCACTTGGACTTGAGTTTTGTGCATGGTGATATATATGGATCTATTTGCAGTCATGTTGACATGACATGTTGACATCCAGTTAGACCAGCACCGTGTGTTGAAGATGTTTTCTTTTCCCATTGTATAATTTTGGCTTCCTTGTCAAAAATCAGGTGTCCATAGGTGTGTGGATTTACATCTGCATATTCGATTCAATTCCATTCATCCACCTGTCTGTTTTTATGCCAATACCAAGCTATTTTTATTATTATAGCTCTGTAGTAGAGCTTGAAGTCAGGAATGGTGATACCTCCATAAGTTCTGTTATTCTACAGGATTGTTTTAGCTATCCTGGATTTTTGTTTTTCCATACAAAGTTGAATATTGTTCTTTCAAAGTCTGTGAAGAATTGTGTTGGGATTTTCATGGGGATTACATTGAATCAGTAGATTGCTGTTGGCAGAATGTCCATTTTTACTATGTTAATCCTACCAATCGTGAGCATGGAACCTTTGATCTTCTGATATCTTCTTCAATTTCTTTGTTCAAAGGCTTGAAGTTCTTGTCATACAGGTTTTTCACTTGCTTGGTTAGAGTTATACCGAGATAATTTGTATTATTTGAGGCTATTGTAAAGGGTGTTGATTCTCTGATTTCTTTCTCAATCTATTTATCATTTGTATATAGGAGGGCTACTGATTTTTTTTTTTTTTTAGTTAGTCTTGTATCTAGTCACTTCACTAAAGGTGTTTATCAGTTGTAGGAGTTCCCTAGTAGAGCTTGTGGGGTCGCTCATGTGTACCATCATATCATCTTAATGATACTTTGATGTCTTCCTTTCCAATTTGTATCTCCTTGATTTCCTTTAGTTGTCTTATTGCTCTAGCTAGAATAGGTATGGAGAGAGTGGCAGCCTTGTCTTGTTCCTGATTTTAGTGGAACTGCTTTGAGTTTCTCTCCATTTAGTTTGATGTTGGCAGTTGGCTTGCTTTTATTACTTTTATTATGTTGAGGTGTGTCCCTTGTATCCCTGATCTCTCCAAGACGTTTATCATGAAGGGTGTTGGATTTTGTCAAAGGCCTTTTCAGCATCTAATGAGATGATCATCCCTGAATCTCTGGGATGAAGCCTATTTGGTCATGGTGGATGATCTTTTTGATCATGGTGATGATCTTTTTGATCATGGTGGATGATCTTTTTGGTGTGTTCTTGGATTCGGTTTGCCAGTATTTTATTTAGTATTTTTGCATCTATGTTCATGAGTGAAATTGGTTTGTAGTTCTCTTTCTTTGTTGGGTCTTTGTGTGGTTTTGGGTATCAGGATGACTATGGCCTCATAGAAAGAAATTGGTAATGTTCCTTCTGTTTCTATGTTGTGGAATAATTTGAAGAGTATTGATATTAGCTCTTCTTTGAAAGTCTAGTAGAATTCTGTACTAAAACCATCTGGCCCTGGGGTTTTCTTGGTTGGGAGAATTTTAATGACCACTTCTATATCCTTAGGGGTCATCAGTCTATTAAATTGCTTATCTGATCTTGATTTAACTTAGGTAAGTGGTATCTATCAAGAAATTTGTCCATTTCTTTTAGATTGTCCAATTTGGTGGAGTACATTTTTTTTTAAGTATGACTAATGATTGTCTGTATTTCCTTGGAGTCTGTTGTTATGTCCCCCCTTTGTTTCTGATTTTGTTGATTTGGATATTCTCTCTGGATAAGGGTTTGTCTACCTTGTTGATTTTCTCAAAGAGCCAACTCTTTGTTTCATTGATTCTTTGTATTGTTCTCTTTGTTTCTATTTTATTGATTTCAGTCTTCAGTTTGATTATTTCCTGTCATTTACTCCTCCTGGGTGAGTTTGCTTCTTCTTATTCTAGAGCTTTCAGGTGTGCTGTTAAGTCACTAGTGTGAGATTTCTCCAAATTCCTTATGTGGGCATTTAGTGCTATGAATTTTCCTCTTAGCACTGCTTTCATAGTATCCCATAAGTGTGGGTATGTTGTGCATTCATTTTCATTGAATTCTAGGAAGTCTTTAACATCTTTCTTTTATTTCTTCCTTGACCCAGTGGTAACTCAGTAGAGAGTTGTTCAGTTTCCATGAGTTTGTAGGCTTTCTGTTGTTGCTGAAATCCAGCCTTAATTCATGGCAGTTTGGTAAGATACAGGGGGTTATTTCAAGTTTTTTATTTTTTTATTTTTATTTTTATTTTTTATTTTATCTGTTGAGACTTGCTTTGTAGCTGAGTATGTGGTCAGTTTTGGAGAAAATTCTGTGAGGTGCTGAGAAGAAGGTATATTCTTTTGTGTTTCGGTGAAATGTTCTGTAGATATCTGTTAGGTCCATTTGATTCATAGTCTGTTAGTTCCATTATTTCTCTGTTTAGTTTCTGTCTGGATGACCTGTCCATTGGTGAGAGTGGGGTGTTGAAGTCTCCCACTATTATTGTGTGGGTTTCTATGTGTGATTTAAGCTTTAGTAATGTTTCTTTTACAAATGTGGGTGTCCTTATGTTTGGGGCACAGATGTTCTGTGACATCATCTTGATGTATTTTTCATTTGGTGAATATGAAATGGCCTTCTCCATCTCTTTTGGTTAGTTTTGGTTGGAATTCTATTTTGTTCGATATTAGGATAGCTACAAAAGCTTGCTTCTTAGGTCCATTTGATTGGAAAATCTTTTTCTGACCCTTTACTTTGAGGTAATATTTATCTTGTTGAAGTGTGTTTCTTGTATGCAGCAGAATGTTGAATACTGTTTTGGTATCCAATCTGTTAGCCTCCCCTCTCTCTAATTTCATGTGCATTGGTGTTTTGCCTGCATGTGTGTCTGTTTGAGGGTGTCAGATCTTCTGGAATCCTCTCAGACTGGAATCACAGACAGTTGTGAACTTCCATGTGGGTGCTGGACATTGAACCTGGGTATTCTGGAAGAGCAGCCAGTGCTCTTAACCACTGAGCCATCTCTCCAGCCCCATTGATTGTGTTCTTACACTGGTGTTTAGACATCTGGACTTGGGATGATTTTAGGTCTAGGTGTTGATTTCTGCGTTTGTCTTTGTTGGATGGGTGTTTTGTTCCTTGGTTTTTCTTTTTTCTCTCAAGTCTCCTGGCCTAAATGGCCAAGGGTTCTGGTGACTAGCATGTCTTCAGGTTCAGTAAGGTGTCCTCTCTGGGGTTTTGGGGGCTAGGGTTCCTAGACCCGGTCTGTACTCCAGTAAAGCTGAATTCTTCTGAAGTTGTAGACCAGAGTATGGAGCCAGGGATGAGGAGTTGGAGGGGGTGGGGGTGTGTGCAGTCTGGGGTTGTTGGGTGGGTTTTAATGAGTGTTAGCTGGTGGTGGGCAGTGTCTTACCTGAGGTTCCTTAAGCCCACCTGGTCTTTGGTAAAACCAAAGATTTCTTCCAAAGTTGTAGGCTGAGATATGAGGCCCAGGGGTGGGGGTGCAGTCTGGGGTTGTTGGGCAGGCTTAAAGGGGTTTAGTAGGCAATGGGCGGTATCTTCCCTGGGGTCCCTAGGACTGCTCTGACCTCCAATGCAGCTGCTAGGGCTATGAGCCCTAGTGTGAAACCGAGGGGAAGGGGTGCCTTAATTTTTTTTTAAATCTAAGAATCACTGTAATAGTCTTTATAAACTCTCTTAAGGATATATTTTTATTTTTTAAATTATGGGGGGTTATGAGCACGTGTGTGGGGTATGTGTGTGTGTGTGGGGGGTATGTGCACATGAGTGTGTATGGGGCATGTGCATGTATGTGGGGGTATGTGCACATGAGTGTGGGGGTGATGTGCATGTGGGGAGGTATGTGTATGTGTGTGTGTATATGTGCACATGTGTGTGTATATGTATGTGCACATGAGTGGGGGTATGTGTACATGTGTGTATGTGCACATGTGGGGGGTGTGTGCATGTGTATGGGAGTATGTGCACATGAATGTGGGGAGATGTATGCATATGTGGTGGGGGTATGTTTCTAAGTGTGTGTGGGAGTATGTGCACATGTGTGTGGGGGTATGTGCACATGAGTGTGGGGAGACGTATGCATATGTGTGGGGGTATGCTTCTAAGTGTGTGTGGGGGTATGTGCACATGAGTGCAGGTGCTTGGGAGGCCAGAGGCATCACATCCCTGGAGCTAGAGTCACAGACAGTTGTAAGCCACCTAGCATAGATGCTGGAACTGAACTTGGATCCTTTTGTGTGCACATGCTTGTAACTCCTGAGACATCTCTCTAGCCCTGGTAGATTAAATTAATGATGCTGTTGCTCCAGTATGATTTGATAACTAGTGGTTCACTTTTATGTCCCTTTACTGTTCTCATATGCTTTGCTTTGCATGAGGTTAAAGGTTGAGCTTGGAGGGTGGGAGGGACTTTTCATAGTGACAACTATTTGGAAATGCAAGCTCTCCAGCAGAAGTCCCAGCTCGACTTGCGTTTGTTACCTGCAGGTAAGACTGTCCCAGGCCAGCAGCTTGTCCTCATGGAAGGCAGTTCGCACCAGGAGACTTGACTAGTGCTAAGGCAGGGCTGTGTTTCAAGTGTGTAGAGGAGGGTGGATAACAGAGTAGGAAACCCATCTGCCTTTGAGGATGGCTGCAGGTAAACACTGGAGCCTTGGCTGCCCTCTTTATCGTGTTTTCAATAGCCACTTACCTCAGACTCAAGAAAGAAAATTCTGACATCTCAATTTTAATGTGGGCATTTGACCCAGTACTTGAGATAAATATAACCCTGTGTAGTACGGAGAAGGTTTAATGGGAAATGGTTGGCATTCTTTCTTGATAAAGGCATGGCGAGAGGAGAGGGAGGGGGAGAGGGCGGGAGGCAAGGAGGGAGGCAAGCAGAGAGAGAGAGAGAGAGAGAGAGAGAGAGAGGCAAACAGCAGCAGGACAAAGCGGAGCTAGGAGAGCCCCCAGCAGCCTGCCCACAAACTTGATATTTACCAGATCTGGCCAGCATGGTTGTCCTGACTCCAATGACTTGGGGAATTTATCTCCAACTCTTCTTCCGCTCCATCGTATCTCAGCCGACTTTCATCAACAGTGTCCTTCCAGTCTCAGCAGGTAACTGATGACCACGACTTTCCTCGCTTCCGTCTGGCAGGGGCAGAAAGTGGGGTGGGGTTGCTCAAGATTGTCTAGCAATATGTCCTGATATTTTTGACATTCTGCTCTTAGCAGAGGAAGGCTCGGGGGAGATGGTCACCCAGGATGCCTCCTGTCACCCGAGCTTGTCTCTGAAGGCCCTTCTGTCCTTGCTCCAACCGTTGCTATTCAGCTGCTCAAAGTCAGCCTATAAACCATGCCCCTGTCTCTCCTGCCTGTTTGCTGCATGATTCATTTTGGTCAGGAAATTGGGAGCTGGGGAGAGAGGAGGACAATTTCTAGAGAAGTGAGCCCCAGGTGTTTCTATAAGTCTATCTCTGACCTCCTCCCAGTGGGGCTTACCTCAAGATGCCGGGGAGCAAACATCTCTCTGTTAACCTTGCTGAAGGGCAGAGGGTTCTGCCTGGCCTCTGTCATTAGGGAACCCCTTGTCCCTTGCTGGCTCAGGACTAGGCTTTCTGTCTCCTCAGCCCTGGCCGCTCTTCTGTTGGGCTTTCTTCAGCTCTGACAACCTATCTAGAGGTACTAGGAGTAGTGAGGACTTCCAGAGGGTCCGTGGGCCTGGAGCCAGATGGGTGCATCTGCTGGGTGCAGGGCTGGGGAAGGGGCTTGCTTGGTCAGCCAGCCTGGCAACCTTGGCTGCAGGCACCAGGCTGTTGTCTTGGCCCTGCCTAACCTGGTACAGGGGAAGTATTGGGTTACTGACAGCCTTTTCAAACCTTTCTGAGGAAATTGGGGTATCTCCAGAGGGCCTGAGGAAGGTAAGCAGACCCCAAGGCTTGCTGCTTGTCTCCTCACAGCTCCCTCATGCACCTCAGCCACTGCTCCAAGACAGTTTAGCCTATTTTCTAGGCAGCGCAGTTGATTCTGTGTCTTTGCCTGTGAAACGCAGGGAGGGCATTCCTCTGGACCCACCCCCAGCCTCTCTCCATTCATAAAAACAGCTCCTGGGCAAGCTGTGCTGCCAAACCCTGCAGGCCCTAAGAGAGTGACAGGGAGATTGCCGTGAGGCTAATTATACAAGTGTGAGAAACAGAAGAAGTGGGAGACAGGAGAGCCCAGGAGGACACTGGGGGAGGAGGGAGGCAGGAAAAGCAGGTGGCTGTCACCAAGAGTGTGTGTCAGCATGTCTCCCACAAGTTCATCTGGTCTGTGGAGAGGTATTTTCCTATCCACTGGGAAGCTTGATCGCAGAGTGTGGCGACACCCCCCTATAACTGCACTTGAGAAGCTGAGGCAGAAGGATAGTGTGTTCAAGACTGGCCTGGGTTTCATAGTGAGAACCTGTTTCAAGAATCCCAAGAGGACTCAGTAGCTAATTTGGTTCAACTTACTGTTTGTTTCTTTGTTATATTTGGGTTATAGATTTCTTTGAGAATCGGCTGAGGACTTAGGAATTAGGGAAACTCGATTCTCTGGTTTCAGCTCTGCCTCTCATGAGCTGTCTGGGCGACAGTTGGGTATAGATGATAAGCACAATGGGGGCAGGGAATGTGTCATCTTTTGCAGTTGTAATTATAAATATTTCCAGGGTCAGAACACTGTTGGATCTGTAGATGCTCTGTAACTACTTGTTGAGTGAAAGAACAAAAAACTCCCCCATCTGTAGGTTGTGGGGATCGTCCACATTTTTAAATTATTTAATTTATGTAAAAATTATGTAAAAAATTTAATTTATGTCATTAAGGCCTTCATAAAGCTAGACAGAAAAGAGCCTGTAATTAGAAGAGAAGAAGCTCACTTAGAAGAGAACCTGTGCAGTGTAGACATCTCTTAGATGTTCACTTAGAAGAGAACCTGTGCAGTGTAGACATCTCTTAGATGTCCACTTAGGAGAGAACCTGCGCAGTGTAGACATCTCTTAGAACTGCTCACTTAGGAGAGAACCTGCGCAGTGTAGACATCTCTTAGAACTGCTCACTTAGGAGAGAACCTGCGCAGTGTAGACATCTCTTAGAGAAGGGTTTTTGCAGGCTGTACTGGTCAGGACACAACAGTGACAAGATGCAGATTGGATGGTTCAAACGTAAAAACTTGAGTGAAGGGCTCACTTTCGGGGGAGTCGGGTCACCTACAATGTTGAGAGACACAGGGATTTGTGACTGCAGGAAGACGTTGTGCTTGAGAAGGCAGGAGAAGGAAGTGGGGAAGTGGATTCCAGGAGCCTTGAAGCCTTGCAGGAGGGCTGCGAAGCATAAGTGAAGTCACACAGGAAGCCAGAGCAGGGAGGAGGGGACTTTTCCATCTCTCTCTCTCTCTCTCCCATCCCGACCACCTACTGGCAGAGCCTCCCATCATCCAAACCCCACCCAAAGCGGAGGTCTAAGAGTGGAGCTCCTTGATTCAGACGATGGGCTCAATGTGTGGGGCACAGGGGCAGAGCCTCCAGCAAGGGAAACACCACTAACCTGCCCACATCATGCACAGGCTCATCTGCCCTGCCCTTCCCCTTTTCTTCGTTCCTCCTTTCCTTCTCCCTCTTTTCCATCCTCTTTACTTCTTTTCCCTTTTCATAGTGCCAGGGATTGAACCCAGGGCCTTGAACAAGCCCTGCAAGCACTCCAGCGTAGAGCGACACCCCTAGCCCCACAGGCCCTCTGGAAGCGTCACCAACCCTGGATCTTGTGATTGGGAATGTAGGCTTCAGACATTTGGCCGAACAATGAGGTCAGCCAGGGACATGGCTACCAGTGTAGCACAAGTACCTGCTGTCCGCTGTGGGAGTCACTTCACTTTGTTCCCCTCCTCTAGTGGCAGTGGCTTCCCCAAAAGCACCGTTCTGAAATTAGTTCAGGTCCCATAATGAAACTGTTCCTGAGTCAGGCTGACAGCAGCCCTTTCAAATACCTGCCTACAATCTGACTGATCTCATGTCCCCTAGCCCGAACTTTGTACATCCATCCTTACTGCTCTGAAGAAGGTAAGCTGGGTGGATGCTGAGGCAAGAGGCGCCAGGAAAACTGTTTCTCTGGGCCACTGTGTCTGCTGTGTGCCGACAGTGTGTAGAGTGCTTCAGGGTCTCTCAGAGCCCAGCAGGATGCAGCCTGTGTTCTAGGGGCTGTGTGGAAGGAAGCACCGGCTCTGAGTCCTCCAGGACTGTGGTGGAGGAAGGTCTCGCTGCAGGAAGTGCTCCCCCTCATGTTGGGGGTAGGCACCCTTCCTTCTCTTCAGGAAGGACCCTACTCCTGAACCACAATAGCAATAGCTCCAGCTCTCTGAATCAGGTGTGCATTACCCAACAGCCTCCACTGGGTTTCAGAGAAGACCAGTCAGGGAGGAGAAAGCACCCAAGAGACCCAAGTTGTGAGGTAATCCCCACTCTCGAGTTCAGGTGTCTGACACTACGATCTCGGGCTCTTGTCCCAGTCTGTTAATGTTGAGCATCATTCTTCTAGGCTCACACACTGCCTGTGGTAGATGCAGTGACAACAGGCAGATTTTTTTTTTAAAACATTTTTATTAATGTGTGATGGTAAGGGGTGCACATGGTCAGAGGACAACTTACAGGAGTTGGTTCTCTCCTTCCCCTAAGGTCCAGGGATGGAACTTAGTTCTTCAGACTCAGTGACAGGTACCTTTACCTGCAAACCATCTAGCTAGCCCAAAAGGTAGATGGCAAGTCTGATTACAATAAGCGGAGTGTGATGGTGCACACCTGTGATCCTAGCGCTTGGTGACCTGAGGCAGGAGACGCTTGAGTTCAAGGCTACTTGGGCTAAATAGCACAGCGGGGAAGAAAAATGGTGAAAGCTAGGGAATGATTTTGAAACCACCAAGAGTGGCTGAGGGGAACGAGACATGTGACCCTGGGGATGACATGACTGCACACAGCACAGGAACTGGTTTTCATCGCGGTGACCATGGACAGTCCAGTGAACACTGAAGAAAGGCGTGCCCCCATTGTGCTTCCTTTCAAAGGCAGGTACATCTCAGAACAATTTCTGCTGTGAATACCAGGAGCCCGGAGTGGACCGCCTCAGCCATTTGCTGGGCAATAAGCTACCATCCGTAGTGTAAAACTAGAGTTGTTGATTACTGAAGTTCATGTTTTGTGGGTCACTCAAGGGTCGTCTCATCTGGCATGGTATGGGCGATCCTGGCAGGCCTCTGTCTGGATCTGTAGACCAACTTGGTGCTAGTGCCCCCTTATAGGTAGAGCTCAATGACTGTGGCTTACAGGAGGATAAGGCATAGGCCCAAAGGTAATGTTTCCGGAGGAACAGACCTCCCGTAAGATGGATGTGATATCCACACACACCCTGGGTGGATGTGGAGCCATGCTCTTACTTCTTTGAAGAAGATGCAGAGGCACGGAGAGGTTAGTTAAGCAGTGTACTTCAGGCCACACAGCTGGGCTGGAGATCTGGAGACTGGAATCCTGCCTCCACGCCCAGGGCTCATCAAGCCTGCTGCTGCCCAGATACATGTGCAAGTGGCCTCTTTAGTACTGCATGCCTCGTCTCCCAAGTTCGAGGATTACAGACATGCACCTCCACGCTCAGCTTGACCATTGCTTTATAAACACGTGCATGACTTGCCCAGCCACTCATTTATCTCCCTGGTACTTCTATTTTGGAAGGAGCTAAAAAAAATCAGACCTAAAGGATGTGCTAGTGAGATGAGTTTGAGTCAGGGTGTTTGGGAGGATGGGACCCCCCTGTAACTAAGGCAATTCCACAAACTTCTTTAGGCCTGTGAGCCATCCTACCCTCTGCCTACATGGACACATGCTCCTCTTCTGTAAAGGATTTCCCAGACAGGCAAGAAGGCAGGCAGGAACTCCCCAGAGCATTTGTGGATCCAAATGTCAGAATCCAGATCAGGGAAAAGACACAAATCTAGCGCAGTAGAGTGAGATCACTTGGAAGGATGCGAATCTGTTTAGGTGCTGGAATCCTCTCTTGCTACATTTTGTGGCCTATCTGATGTCCAGCTACCACTCTGCTGACTGGAAGCCAGCCAGACCACCATTTGTGGGCCATCCAGATTCTTGGCACTAGATCATGGGTCATTTATTTGTGTCTGATGCTGATCAGCTATTGTTTAATGTCCCATAATGCACTTGCAAGCCGTCTCCTCTCATTTAGCTCCCCATATTTCCTCTGGATAATAAAATCAGGGAGGATTCTTAAGTTACAGGGCTCTCTAGGGGGTCTCAGGCATCTGCCACCCCCATCCCAATCCTCTATAGAAGCAGGGACCTCCCCACTCCCAATCTCACTGAAATCAGAAGTGGTATGGGAGATGGAAGGCTCTCCCCTTTGCTCATCCTGACCTCTCCCTCCACCTCTTCCCATTACCTTTCAGCATACCCAGGGCTGCCTTCCTCTGATGTATAATCACACAAAAGCAGCACAGTTTCTTTGGAGACAGAGAGCCTCTGACTTCCATGTGACATACAAGAAGCTGGTGACAGGCCTTCCTTAAGTGTTCCTAACGCTCATGAGTACTGCCCATGTCTGTCACCAGTGGCTCCAACCTCTCCGTTACAGAGCTCTCTGACAGCTACAGAAGTACTTGCTCTTTACAGCATCCCCCACAGTAGGAAGTCCTGTGTTTGAGCTCTGATGCCGCGGCTATGAACTAGATGGTGATGAAGTTCATTTCACTGGGGAGGTCTCAAGTTCCTCGTCTGTAAAATGGGCAGAGCAGTGTCTGTCTCACAGAGGTACTCTGGGAGTATTCATTCATTCAGCTAAATTTTAATGAGAGCCAACCGTGTGCCAGCAAGTGGGTTGAAGCATACAGACACAGTTATCCTACCCACAGGGAACTTCTGTCAATTATCTCTGAGAACTTTGTCCTAGCTGGCCTGCTGGTGACTGCCTTCATGCTTTGGACCATGGAGAGAGCAGAGAGTTGAGGGTCAAATAGCTTTAATTGTTTATTTTATACTTTATTTCTGGCCTCTCCTAAAAACAGATCTCTTGGAAGGCTGACTGACCTGGTGGTCCTGATCCCTCCTTTTGGGATGGCATGTCACTGCATGGAGAGTCCGTTTCTACTCATCCAGTGTCTCCACACCCTCCTGCCTTACACCTGCTTCAGAGTCTTCTAATTATATCTACCACTTTGAGCCCCTCTGGGCATGTGACTCTAGGCCTTGGGGCCAGAAGCCCTGCTGGCTTGGCCTCTGCCTTTCCCTCCCTTCTCAGCCTCCAGCATGCCTTTCTAGGTCTCCAAACTCGGCACAGCTGAGTCTGGAGGGAGCACTCCACATCAGTAACCCTCATAACACAGTGCTGGAGGGAGCACTCCACATCAGTCCCTCATAATACAGTGCTGGAAGGAGCACTCTACATCAGTCCCTCATAACACAGTGCTGGAGGGAGCACTCTACATCAGTAACCTTCATAACACAGCGCTGGAGGGAGCACTCCACATCAGTCCCTCATAACACAGTGCTGGAGGGAGCACTCCACATCAGTCCCTCATAACACAGTGTGGGTACCCAGCCCAGTTAGAACCACCTAAGGAGCTCACCAGAGGCTCAGCTTCTAAGCTGAACAGACCAATGAGGTCCAAATCTGTAGGCTGTGGATCAAGCATGGGTAGAATTTCAAGTTCTGGTGATCAAAGGTGTAGCCATGGCTAACCACTGCACTATAGCCAGCATCAGAGACAGTGAGGGCTTGTTAAAATGCAGGTCCTTGGAACCCACCCCAAGAGGTTCTGATTCTGAGGTTCTAAGGTGGGCCCAAGCATCTGCATCACTGTGGTGCGTTCAGTGCTGCTGGGCTGCAGGTCCATGCTCCACACTTTGGAGCTCCAGCTCACTGCAGCTATGTCATTAGCTTCCTGTGGACACGGATCACCTCCAACACTGGCATAGGACCCCTGTTCTCTTACAGTTTTAGAGGTCCAAAGTCTGAAATAATTTCCACTTGAGGGGAGGCCAAAGGCCCAAGGAAGACTTAGTTCCTTATCTTTTCTAGATCGAAGCTGTGTTTCTCAGATTCATTGGTTCCCAGCCTTCTTTCCTGTGTTCATATGCAGCCATGCTACATCTTGCTTCACGTGGCCTTTCTTCTCAGATCTCCTTTCTCAGTCTCTTGTGTTTGTTTGTGGTGCTGGGGTGTCTACCCAGGGGCTCTGCACCTTTTAGGCAAGCACTCTAACATGGAGCTACGTCCCCTAGCCTCTGCCCCTCTCTTCTAAGGACACTTGTGATCACATTTAGGAACCTCCCAGATTACCCAGGAATGTCTCCTTCCTTCAAATATTTTAGTTGTACTCACAGTGCCCTCTCCCACACAAGGTAGCATTTACAAGCACCAAAGTTCAAGTCTAGACATCGATAGGGGCCACTCAGTGTGCCACGTTGATCTTAAGCTTAGTTTGAATGCTAGCAGATTAAATGCAGCAGACAGGAATGTGGTGTAAGCTGTGTGTTATCTGGTGGAGCAGTGAAGAAGTGAAACTCAAGGTCCATGCAAGGTGTTTTCCTGAACTGGTCACCACACGGGTCACTGGATGTCAATGCTACTGGGGACCCCAGGAAGACAGGGAGGGAGCTGGGATAGTTACCACCCAAGTCTTGGGAACCAAGCTTTCTCCCCAAATCATCACAGAGGCAACTCTAGCAGCACTGGGAATAGAACTTCTGGCATTCTGCTCCTTGGGGTCAAGTTTTATATTTCTTATAGTTTTGTGACCTTAGGCAAATTGCTGTCCATCACACTAAAAGTATCTAACTCATAAATACGTTCTTGGGATTGAGGAGGCTCATTATGAACACTACAGTGCTGTGAATAGTGCCTGTCATGTAACCTGTGAGATTCATACATTTTTTTATCTTGTTTCCAGAATCTCACTGTGTGTAGACACACACATCAAAAGGTTATAATTTACCCTACAGTTTATTGCATCAAAACCCAAAAACCTAAATAACTTTTTGCTTAAAGCACTTGGTGAATTAAAGCAGGGAATTCCATTTTCTACCAGGCCCTAAAGAAGGAAGATGCTCTCCTTCCCTGGCCACAGGCTTCCCCAATGTCTTTAAAAATAAACCTGACAGGCTTCCATCTCTGAGCACCAAGCATCTCCCCATTCAAACTCTGTACTTATCTCCCCATGGCAACCAATGAAAACACGGGGCAGTTGCTTGCTTTGGGAGCTGGGGACAGCTGTGAGGAAGACGTGGCTGGTGGAGTCTCACAGTCAGCTATCTGGGATGAGGACTGAAAAGAGGAAGGAGAGGAGTATGAGTGAGACTTGTGCAGACCCACCCACTTCCCGCCTCCCTGGACCCTCCTCTGCTCCATCCCAGTCCCACCACCCTCCAGCTGCTGGGCTCTGAAGACTTTGGGAAAAGCCCCAACAGCTGCCTTCTTGCTTCAGGGACTTCCCTCTGGGATTCACGTGCCAGGGAGGCCTTCTTAGCTTCAGTGACACAGAAGGCATGCTACTTACAGAAACCTGCCTGCTCAACTGGAGCTCCCCTCTTGCTGAGACCCTCGTTCACTACAGAGGCGAACTGGTGCTTTATCTGAGGGCTCTGCAGGGTCTCACTGTCAGGAGAGGTGGAAACTGGCTTGCTGCTTTGTGTTCAGAGCATTTTTATTGGGGCAAACCTCATGGTGGTCCCTAGAAGCTTCCAAATTCTCCATGATGAGACAGAAACCAAATTCTCAACATGGAGGGTTAGGATTAAGACTCCAGAGTCTAGAAGGCAGCAGGGCCTTGTGGGAGCCACATTGGTTTGCGTTTGGGTGATGTGCTCCCTCACTGATGGAATGTCAGTAGGAAGCAGAAGTAGAAGCCTGAGGTGGCTTAAGGAGAGCCAGGCTCTCTGAATGAACTAATGGACAGTTCTCACAAGAAGCAAGAATAGCCAACAGATATATGAGAAAAGTTCAGCACCCTTAGCCATCAGGGACACGCCAATCAAAGCTGCATTGATTTTTTTCCACCCCAGTCAGAATGGCTGTCATCAAGTAACAAACTGGGCACGGTGCCTGCCCCTGTAAATCCAGCTCTAGGGAGGCTGAGGCAGGAGGACTGATGTGAGTCTGAGGCCAACCTGGGCTACAGACTGAGGCCTTACCCCAAAAAACCAAAAAGGAAAAGAAAAGGAAGAAAACAGCAGTAAATGCTGTCAAGGATGGGGAGGAGCGGAACCTTGTACACTGCGGAACCTCGCACACTGCGGAACCTCGCACACTGCGGAACCTCGCACACTGCGGAACCTCGCACACTGCGGAACCTTGTACACTGCGGAACCTCGCACACTGCGGAAACTTGCAGAATTCGGAACCTTGCACACTGCTGGTAGGAATGCAGGACTATGGAGCCACGATGGAAGTCTGTGTCTGTGTGGAGGTTCCTCAGAAACTGGAGAGAGAGCCACTGGATAGCCCAGCTGTACCAGTCCTGGGCACATACCCGAGAGGACTCTGCATCAGCCCTTTTCAGATATCCCCACACATTCGTGTTTATTATAGTGCTAGTCACAGGAACCAAGGTGTGGAAGCTGCCTAGATGTCCATTAACAGATAAAAGGGTAAGAAAATGTGGAATGTAAACACAATGGGGTTTTCTTCAGCTGTAAAGAACAAAACTGTGCCATTTTCAGGAAGGTGTCTGCAAATGGAGAGCATCCTGTTGAGCAAAACAAACTAGATTTAGAAAAATACCATGTTTCTCTCATATAAGGACTCCAGACATTATTCATAAACACAGAGATAATACATGTTTATATAGAACTATAAAAACATTTATTAACATGTATGTTTCCATATGAAAATAGGAAGGAGCCTGTGTGGAGGGATGAAATGGCCTAAATAGAGAGGGGAACAGGAGAGGGTAGCAAGGAAGATTGACAAATACGATATTTCTCTCATGTGCAGAGTATATATTTATATGCAACTTGATGTTGTGCAGATAATCATGGCCGCAGTGAGTTTATGAGTCCAGCAGCCATGTCAACTTCATAGCACCCCCGACCCACCAGCTCTTATGTGGTTTCTGCCCTCCTCATCCATGATTTCCCTGAGCCACGTGTGTGTGTGTGTGTGTGTGTGTGTGTGTGTGTGTGTGTGTGCAAATGGCTCATTTATGGCTTTGTGGAGTGAAACAGACAGCACATGTAAACACACTCCCTGACTGGACTTCTGTTTCTGGAAACTCATCCACAATACACACAACATATAAAGAAGAAGGTGATTTGGGGCATCATTTCCACCCAGTGAATGTTTGCAAGTCACCTGATTGCACATCAAAGGGAATAACGTGGACACATTTTGGTTCTTCCAAGTGGAGAAATGAAGCTGTATAAAAGAATGTCGGTGCATTTTATGTAGTGTGTGTGTGGGTCTCTGCAACCACCACAGCCAGCAGAGCAGCCATCTGTGAGAGGCAAGAAGGTAGTTTGGTTCAACATAACTCAGTAGCCACGTTGGTTCAAACGTCTGGAGTCTGACCCCAAGTGGTTTATTTTAGGTATATCTAAGCACAGCATAATTTGGTGAAAACTTATCCTGGTGTTAACTCAATCCCACATGCACAGCAAAGCACATATAAATCTCTTTGAGGAACAAAGTAAGCTAAATACAGATCAGATGTGACTACATCAGAACTCTTTGTAAAGTTCACAAAGATGAGTTTTATAGATTGACTGAGAAAAACCGGCTGATGATAAGGGTCTGGGGGGTGGGGGATCTGGTGTGGTCTTCACCACACAGATAGTGCAAAGGTCACCAGGCTATTAACCACGTCTGTTCACAGCTTTCAGGGCAGATCACAGATTATACATCCCTTCTCACAGGGAAGGAACAACCCTGTGTATTTAACACTCCAGGGTCCCCCAGTGCTTATCTGTGAGCACAGAGACCACCATGCCTCCTGCAATATAGTGAGATGGAATAATCATTTGGATGTGTGTAAAGGAGCTAAGAGGGCTAGATGTGGTGACACACAGCAGCAATCTCAGCACTGAGAAAGTTAAGACGGGGTTTTCTGCAATTAAAACGTTACAGAAAGCCCCGGGTTTGTCTTGGCAACTTGCTTCATTGAAGCTTTGTTACTCAATAGAATCCAAGGGGGCAACCCCATGTTCCCCAATTTCTGTAATACAGGGATTCGGTTGAGTTGGTCAGATGCCTGTCCATGCCTTGGGCATTCAAGGGCTCCCAGGAATCCAGCTTCTCTCTTTCCCACTTGTTGTGGAACCCCAGACAACTTATATAGCAGGTTGAGATGGAAAGGGCATTTAGGGGGAGGGGTTAAGTGATCCGTGTAGTTTTGTATTTCAAGTTCCCATAGCAAAGTGTCGCTGTGGAAAAACGAAGGCCTGGAAACACAGGGTCTTTCCACCCGTCCACAGCTGTCAGCAGGTGTTGGCAATAACTCACCCTGCAGGCCCCAGGCGGCTGACCTGTGGCCAGATTTCCTGAATAATTCCACAACCTTGGCCTTCCCTGTCAAGCTGAGCAGAAGATTTAATAGTGCCTGCTGATTGATGCCGGCTGCTGTAATTGAATTCCCAGGCAAGGCGCAGCCAGCGTGGAGGAGGCTTCTCGATGTTCCCTGGTCTCCTAATAACATTGTCTCCTCCTCCCTCTCCATCCACAGGCCATTTGGTCAAATTAGAGCATGAACTCAAAGAAGCAGATGCCTTCCTTTAGATGAGATCCAAGACAATTCCCCTGTGGAAGGAAAGGGGGTGGATTTGTTTTCTTTTGTTCTTGTGGACAAAGGAGGCACTGTGGATATGTGGCTTGGATGGAACCAGGGGGTGGTTCTCATTCTTCCTTGTAGCTCCTCTCAAGGTGTCTTTATGGCATGTGGGGGTGGGTTGGGGAGGAGGTGTCTTGTCCTCATGATGAGTGGCTGCAAACTCCTCTAAGCATTGACAGCTAACCTCTGTGTGGCTTCAGGGCGCCCAGATGGGTCAACAGAGGTACAGGGCAGACTTGCCTCAACCTTTACATTGTAGTTCTAAGTTGCTTGCTTAAATTTTTAAAATTTCTCTATTATTATAAATAATTTCAAAAATTAAAAAGGAATTGTGAAAAGAATTGTTCAGGGGCCACATTCAGCTTACTGCTGTGGGCTGAATGATGCCCGCCCTTCTGCAAGATTCCTCCCCCTCATCAGAATGGGACTGTTGAGGGTACGGGGCCTATAAAGAAGCGACCGAGTTAAACAAGCCTTAGGGTGAACCCGAACCCACTCTGACCAGTGACCTTGTAAAAGATGGAGACGCGGACATACTGAGAGAGGCCAGGGACACAGGCACCGGGGAGAGGCACGGAGGTATACAGCGAGATCGCATCCAGTTGCTCATGAGCCAGTGAGGAAGGACAGAGGAGAACCTGAACCTTCAGCATGTTGACTTTGGATTTCTAGGGACCAGACCTATGAGAAGTGAGTGTGTGTTGATGAAGCCACCTGGTCTGAGATACATCAGTCCACAGCTCAACAGTGAATCACCAACCACTTGGATTCTCTTCAGACAGTGCTTGGCCATGCTCACTCCACCACCTGTTCAACCATCTGTCTTCTTGCTCTTATTGTTTTGGTAGATTTTAAAGTGACTTGAAGACTCTGCCCACTTTGAAGAGTAGAGAAGGTAAATGTATTTGAGAAAGCCAATCTATTGGTGTAATTACTAAGGCCACTCCACGTAGTTAAAAGGAAGATTTATTTAGTGGGTAACTTACAAATGAAGGGATAGGTAGGTGGCGGATAGGAAGGGATAGGTAGGCAGTGCAGTCCGGAGGTGTTCTCTGGAGAACTCCCCTTGATCTACCTCTCTCGTCCAGGTCCAGGAAACAAGAGAGCGCGGCCTGTCCCAATCTTGGGTCTCCAGGGTCCTCCCTTGGCCCTGCCTTGTAGGCGTGATAGTTACCAAAGCCTCAATGGGGGTTGGAACTTCCAGACCAAAGCTGGAATGGCTACCCACTACACCAATCAGTCAGCACATTCTGTTGAGCCCTGGCTGTGACTGGGTGGAGAGATGGCTAGGCCAGTAGCACACACTACTAAGCCTGAGTTTTTGAGTTTAATGCCTGTGACCCACCTGGTAGAAGAAGAGAAACCACTCCTATAAGTTGGCTCTAACCTCCACATACATACCATGGCACATGGGCACACACACATGCACATAAAGAAGATAAATCATAAAAACTTTAAAAAAGAAATGTAGGCTTTTTCTATATTTAAATATAAACTCAATAATCATAATCATATAACATATATAATAATCACACACACACACACACACACACACACACACACACACACACACACACATATATATATATAATGAAAATAGGTGACCTATAAAGGGGGAGAAAGGAATCTAAAGGAGTTGGGAGAGGCGAGCAAGAGAGGTTAACGAGAGGAGAATATAGTCATGTTTTCTTTATATTGAATCTAGACATATATACATATGTATATAATTATATGGCATGAATACAGAAGGGATTACTTGGGAAAGAAGGGATGGAGAGGGAAGGGAAGAATAAGAGCAAGGAATGATGACATATGAATGAGAATGTGATCATAGGAAACCTATTATTTTATGCACTAACAAAAATAAAATAAAAGCAGACAGGCTGCTAGTATTGGTAAATGGCCATGTCTCCAGATAGATTTTTTAGGTACAATTTCTGACTTCTTTAGGTGTTTGTTCTCTGAGTGGTACTGGGCACTGTGTCCCCAGTCTGGCCTACATAATAAGTTCCAGGTTAGCCATGGCTACATAGACCTTGTCTAAAGAGAAAAAAAAATTCTAATCACAGGTCAGCATCCGTAGTGGGGGATGACTCATCTCCAGGTGGGCACTCAGGCTGTGGGTCCTTTCCATATCATGGCTCCATCATCCCTCTGGGGTAGAACCCCCACACTCAAAACTATTGGCAAGAATGGTCACATGCTCCAGTTCCCAGGGGCTGCACTGGCCTGTGGAGTGGTGAACTCTTCAAGGGAAATGTCAACCTTCTCTCTACAGCTTCAACTCCCAGACAGTCCTGAGATGGATAGTCAGTAGCTGGGAGGGAGGGAGGTAGCCAGCTGGGTAGGGGGTGATCAGAATGGAAGGAAGCTGCTGGCTCCACAGAAGCAGTGAGAAGAACGGGAAGGGTACAAGTAGCTGGGGTCAAGTGAGCTGTCCTCCTGGCTAAGGTGGCTGTGGGAGGCCACGTCTTCACAGAGCTCTGTGTAAAATTCCTTATGAACTCCATTTCCAAGTCTGTTCTAGTTGTGGAGTTCAGACCTATTAACATGGTTTCACCAAGAGTCATTTTCCCCTTCACAAAATGGAGATGGTTAGCCAAGAGGACTAATGGCAAAATGTGTGGAAAGTGCTAATCCAGTATCATCATTATTTTAGTGTAGAAAAGCTTAGCATGCATAGGCATTCAATAAATGTCTGTGGACTCCAGTAGAATGTTCAGGAGGGCTATCTCAAGACAACAAAGGCAGTGGATCTGGAGGCAATAT
>CABHPP010117878.1:24335-50792 GCA_902168425.1 Peromyscus attwateri | reverse complement strand
CAAGAGTTTGTCAAAAGCAGGTCAGAGCTACTTAAGGTCAAGAGTGGAAAAGAGGACTTGAGTTGATGTCAAGAAGGAGAAGTCCATTTAGTTGATTAGTTGGGGTGGAGGCGGGGTACTACAACTGTAAGAATGGACGCAGGAGCCCAAGTTCAAGCTGGAGTCTCAGTCAAGAGGAGTCAGTGAAGCCTGTCAAGGCGGGAGGGGCAGTCTTTGTCAGTGGCCTTCTTCAGCTTTCCCACTGCCCAGGAAGGTCTGGAGATGGGACAACAGATTTGAAGTGCCCTATGGCTGGTGGGATCCTGAGCTCTGCTCTGTAGTCTTCTGAAAGTATGTGTGTGGCATGCATTTAGAGACCAAAGGTCAACTTGCAGGGGTTGATTTTCTCTTTCCACCAGTCTGAGACCCCTGGGACTGAACTCAGGTTGTCAGGGTTGATGACAAGTGCCTTAACTCTCTGAGCCATCTCAATGACTCTTTTCCTTGGATTTTCAAATAAGGTCTCACTATGTAGCCCAGGCTGACCCAGAACTCACAATCCCCCTTCCTCAGTCTCTAGAGTGTCAGGATTATAGAATCATGGTTGTTCACTGTCTCAAGTATGGGCACCTTTGTCTCACATGAGAACTCTGGGTCCCTGGGGTCAGGTGCTGGAATTAGCTTGGCCACAGATACCAACCTATGCAGCAGTGGTAGGTGAGCCAGTGGAGGCAGATGCCATGACAGAATCCATTTGGGCTGTGATCTGCAATGACAGGTCCCTGTGCTGCAGTGGGGACTGGAAATTCTGGAATGGTGCCCAGGGAGGCAATATTCCAGAAGTGGTCCTCTGGCCTGGGTGATAAATCCCAGAGCCACAATTAAGACAAAGCACTGTGAATGTGACACCTGTTGACAGCGGCAGGATGGACCAGAAACTGATTATGAATGAACCTTTGCGGGCAGCTCGTCAGTAGTAAGCTGGGGCTGGGCCCAGGCCCAGGAGTGAAGCTAAGGACAAGGCCTGATACCAGGGAGGAGGGACACACCTCCCTCTATCCAGGGCCCTGCAGGGGCTCCCCATGTCCAGGAAGCGCAGCCACTGTAGAGCGAAGCTGGAGAGAGCTCAGAGCTCACCTGGCAGATGCCCCTTCATATGCTGGGGAAATAAGTCGTCCGCATTCAAACAGCAATTTCCTGCCAGGGATAAGGACCAGGGATCTTCAGTCCCAGGCTGGCTGGGAGCTGGAAGAGCAGCATAAAGGTAGTGTCTGGGAAGACAGACAAAGAGAGCAGGATAAAGTTAGAAGTGGAACAAGACAGAAAAGAGCAGCCAAAGGACACACAGAAAGATGCAGGACATAGATTCACAGGCTGTTATTAAGAACAAATAGAAATTCAGAGGTGCTCAGGGCCCAGTGACAGGGGTGGGGGGAGCACTGACTTACTTTCACAGGAGTGACATGTGGCCAGCTGAGCTGGTTACATGTTAAATCTTTTAAAGAAAAGTTTGATGTCGGGGCTAGAGAGATAGCTCTGCAGTTAAGTGCACATCTTGCAGAGGACCCAGGTTCTATTCCCTGCACCCACATGCAACCACCCATAACTCCAATTCTAGGAGATCCAGTGCCCTCTTCTTACCTCTGAGGGCACCAAGTGCACATGTGGTATGCACAAGTATATGAAAAACATTCATACATAAAACAAAATGAATAAATCTTTTTTAAAAAAGTCTGATTCTACATGGTATAAAAAAGAAAAAAGAGTAGTTTTTCTGTGAAAGTAGAGAGCTTCCAAGGGTTTGTGACATGATGCTGGGGGAAGAAATGAAAGATCTGGCCAGATGTGGTGGCACGTGCCTGTGAGCCCGGTATTAGGGAGCATGGGACAGAGGGATTACTGTAAGTTGAAATCCTAAACTACACCACACAATCCTAGGATAGCTTGGGCTGCAAATGCAACCTCTCCAAAAAAGAAGGTGAACGGGGAGGAAGAGGGGGGGGGCTGTGTTGGTTCTTTTCCTGTTACTGTGACAGAACACCACGACCAAGGCAACTTACAGAAGAAGGCCCTGAGTTGTCTTATGGCTTCAGGGGGTTAGATCCATGATGGGAGAGCGAGGGCATGATGGCAGGACAGCTGAGAACACATCTGGATGGGAAAGCAAGAGGCAGAGAGCACACTGGGAATAATGATGGTCTTTGAAACCTCAAAGCCTGCCCCTCAGTGACACGCCTCCTCCAACAAGGCCACGCCTCCTAGTCCTTCCCAAAGCAGTCCAGCAGCTGGGGACCAAGAATTCACACAGATGAGCCTGTGGAGGCCATTCTTGGTCAAACTGTCATGGGGACTATGACCACAACAGGAGAACTGGGGGGAGATAATGCAGGTGATGTTGTTCAACTGTTGGGTCTCTAAACTGAGTGATCCCTGCCCTAATGTCTTTTTTTAAAAAAATGATTTATTTAACTTTATTTTATGTGCACTGGTGTGAAGGTGTCAGATCCCTTGGAGCTGGAGTTACAGACAGTGAGCTGCCACATGGGGGCTGAAAGAGGAGCCAGTGCTCTTAACCTCTGTGCTGATGTCTTACACCTAGTTCCCAGAGGAACAAGCCCAATCCTTCCCTCCTCCTCCTCTTTCTCCTCCTCCTCCTCCTCCTCCTCCTCCTCCTCCTCTCCTCCTCCTCCTCTTCCTCCTCCCCACTTTGGGTGAGAAGAATCTCTGCTTTTAAGGCTCAGCTCAAATGCCACCTCTTTCAGGAAGCCTTTCTGACGACTCTTTTCATTCTCTCTCCATCAACTATCTCTTCCTCCTGCGAGTCCCTCCAGACACCCCTATCACTATACTCTACTCTTTTACCTTGAACAAGTTGTCCAAATCAGGTGGATAAAGAGCCTTCTTCTGTGGCAGAAATGCCAAAAGCCCTGGTTCTAATCCTCCTGACTGAGTAGCAAAGTAGTTTATGTAATACTCACTTTACAGATGGGAAAGCTGAGACTCTGAACAGATATCTTCCTCAAGGGCACATAGCTGTTAAGTGGGAAGACCAGGAATTAAGCCATTTTCGCCTGATGCCAGCATCAGTACTGATTCTACAGTGACACTAAAGAGCATGTTCCTGAGGCTGGAAATCAAGTCTAGTCACTGTACATCCACACATTTGGCCCCCTCTACATGTTTCTAGTGAATAATGCATACATTGGATGGATCTGGTCACTTTTCTTTCATTTGATGGTATAGTGCTGGCGTCGGCAGACTATAGCCCAGTAGCCCAAACCAGCATGTCTCCTATTTTTTATAAATAAAGTTTTATCAGAACCTGGTCACACCCATATCTTTAGATATTGCCTACAACCACTTTTGTGTATAATGGCAAATTTGCCACAGAGACCATGTCTCCCAGGAATCCTAAAACATTTAATATTGGCTGTTTGTAGGAAAGGTTGGCTATTCTTGTTATAAAGCTCATTGCTAAAATGCTTAAATCAGTGCTTTTACTAAGTCCCAATAGCCTTATCTATCTTTCATGGTTTAGAATATTACGTATGTTCATGCTTTGGGTATACAGTATCAGGCATATTTCAGTGTGTATCTGACATGTGTCAACTTTAATATTTTATAGAAAGGTTCCTATAAAAAGGTTTGAGTCTGGGGATGTAGCTCAGTGGTAGACTACATGCTTAGCATGCATGAGGTCCTGGGTTCAACCGTCATGATCCTTGGAAATACACATATATGTATGTGTGTATACACCTATATATTTACATATGTAGAAGACTACACAGTGGTATATATACATATATACCATATATATATATATATATATGATATATGATATATCTAGGGTTTGTGTTTTGTGATCTTGAATGTGACTTTATTGGCAACACCTTGCCAGATATAGCAAACAGACCATGCAGGTCTTCTCGAAGCAGAAGAGGGCAGAGTCTCCTTGGACACCCTCTGTGGAGTACAACTATGATGCATGCCAGAGCAGTATTGATGAGGCAGTTTTGAGGCAAATGAAAAGCCGCCTGGCTGACAGACTGTGTTGTTTCCTCCTAGTGGTGTGTGAGGTGATCAGTGCACCAAGCTCCCAAGCTCATATCCCCTGGGCAGAGGGTACTGTGTCTCCATGGCCTGGCCTACAGAAGCATCAGTGAGGAGCTAGAGCAGGGCTGCTTACCCATTTCTGCTCCCTGGAGCTCAGGACTGGCCCCTGAAAGCCTGGCATCTGGGGCAGAAGCAACATCAAAGCTGGGATTGGCTGACTCCCACCAAAAATGCCAAGCAGGCCAGGCGCGGGCAGCTTGGGGGCGTGACAAATCTCAGCCTGTCTCTAGCTTGTGTTCCTCGGCCAGTCTACCTTGGGCCTTGCCCCATGATGACGGGCCCATCATTCAGCTTTACTCATCTTCTTATCATTTCAGGACTTCTCTATCACTCAGCTGGCTACTTGGGTAAGTGTGTGTGTGTGTGTGTGTGTGTGTTAGAGAAGAGAGGGAGGAAGAGAGAATATGTGCATGAATTATTTTTTAAAAAAGACGTGGACAGTAAGCTTGCCCTGGGAGCATTAGCAGACTTTAAATTTGAAACTGCTCAGCCAGTGTTAGGATTGCTGCGTGAATGGGGTATGATAGAGTCAGTGGGGGCCTTGCATACATGCCTATGTGTGTGAATTTGTTTGTTGTTCCTCTTGTGACCTTGACTCCAGGGTGTTTGGCAGCTGCTGTCTCCTTGGCTTTGAAGTAAAACCATGTTCTGTGGTCCATGACACCCCCACCCCCCACCCCTGGGCATTAGGTGGCTGGGATGCTCGCCAACTGGCTTGGGTGATGCGGCTCAAAGGCAGCAGCCACCAAAACATCGAATCACTTCCTTTGCAGATGTGTCCTCACTTGCTGCCCAGGCCCACTCTGGTGCAAACCTCCCCCACAGCCTTTTCAAGAACTGCAAAATGCTTTTACCTTTAGGACCAGAATTTGTTTCTCAAAGGCAGGACGGTCTGTGCATGGATGGGGTCGAGGGGAAGTCCTAGGAGTAAATCTTCCCTGGAATATGTGAATTAGAGATGATTGGGCAAATTGCAGCTAGATGATGTGTGGATGTCACCGTTTCTGGGCCTTCCAGCCTAGCACGGATGCACCCAGTGACGACGCCATGGAACACGCTCCTTTCACCCGCCTTTTCCGATGTTTCCTTCCAACACCGTTCCAACAGGTGGGAGAGACGTGAAAGCTTAAAGGCTACCACCCTGTGGCCGGGCAGATGCAGGACCACTAGCATATGGCTGCACTTGGCATTTTCCAACCTACGAAGGCAGGATGTGTTCTTTTATAGCTGCTTCCTTTGGTGGCTTTTAGTGACACTGGCTTGCTCTGAGGGATGCCGTTTGGTGTAACTTTGAAATAGGAACGGCTGTCTTGGTGGCCTTGCTTGGTGGTCTGGGCTTGTCTTGCATGTAGGAAAATGAAGATAGACCTAGCAGTGATCTTGGTGTTATACTTATCTTAAAAACTGCCTTTGGACTTTGTCAGGTAGATATGGGTGAATGACATTATGTGTGTGCATGTGTATGTATGGGGGGGATGTCATCTCCTGCAGATTGAAATAAAACTAGACCAATTAAAACAAAAACAAACAAAAAAAACAACAAAAGAAACTGCCTTTGGAGGCAGTATATGCCAAACTCTTGGTGGTAGAGATGAGGAAACTAAGTCCTTGGGCTGAGAAAGTGAGTTGTACTGTATCACATGGCCACGTGCCCCCCAGACTCACATTCTTGGATGCAAGTTCCTGTATTTCCAAGAGTCCACTGGTGTAAATCACTTTCCAAGAATGTACCTCAGTTTCTCAAAACAAAGTATGGAAAAGGATCCTTTCCAATGTAAAACAACAACAACAACAAACACTTGCCGAAACCTTCATAGACACTGCCTCTATTTTGTCAGTTCAGCTCCCACAGGTAACGTGGCACTGGCATCTTTAAGTGAAGGCCAGGGGTCTTGGAGTCCCTTGGTAGTTGACATTGCCAAGGCAGCTGCCTGGGGCTGAGCCATGCACATGGTGCACCGGGCCACGACAGGTACCATGTACCACACACATACACAGAAGACAATAGAGCCTTCTGGGACTTTTCTAGGCTGGTCCCTGAGCTTAGGCATGATTCCAGCGGGAGACAGCACAGGCCTGAGAGAGACTCATGGGCCACTCAGCACCAAAATAGACATTTGAAGCCCTGGCTTAGCTGACAGGCAGAGTGAAGGGGGCAGGGGTGCTACTCCCAAACTCATCCACCTGATGGAAATACTCAGTGCTGGAATGAGCTGTAAATAAACCAGACTGTGCTAAAAACACACAGCTCCTGGAGTTGGGGGAGGGGCAGAAATCGAAGCCCTCCACCTGCTGGGATGAAGTAGGTCAAGGGGGAGAGTGAGGAGGGATGGGGTAGTGTGAAAGGCAGATGCTCTGGTAGCAGAAACAGCTGTTAATTTATGTTCACTGAAGACACCTTCAGTTTCCAGGAAGAAGTGAGGGGAGCGATTGCCTTGAGAGATCCAAGCTCTTTCCGTAGGGGGGCTCCCAGGGTGCTGGACAGGCCACACTGGAGACCATATATGGACTGGAAAATCAATGGTGATGGTGCAAATAGCCACACAGCCCGCCAGGCTCCCAGGTGTTCTTTCTGGGAGGGCTCTCTGGAGGACTGCAGCCTTGGATCTCGGCTGTCTACTGAGGCGAAAGGGAGATAAAGGGAAGGGTCTGGAGGAGACTCTAACAGGCTTCTGAGGCGAGTGTGTACCTGCCGCCATCTTCGCTAGCCCAAGGTAGCATGGAGAAGCTGAAGCTGTCTCCTGCCGGCTTCTCAACACCAGGAAAGAGCTGGTGAGAGAACAGAGTTTGAAAACATAACTATCACTTTCTACCAAGAAAGAGAACAGCGGGGGCTGGAGAGATGGCTCTGTAGTTAAGAGCTCTAGTTGCTCTTCCAGACAACCAGGGTACAAGTCCCAGTACCCACTCAGAAGCTGTTAACCCCAGCTCCAGGAGGCACCCTCTTCTGGCTATCTCAGATACACTATGCATACATGCACAGACGTACATGCAGGCAAAACTCTCATACACATGAATTAAAATTTACAAGGGGGCTGGAGAGATGGCTCAGAGGTTAAGAGTACTGCTTGTTCTTCCAAAGGTCCTGAGTTCAATTTCCAGCAACCACATGGTGGCTCACAGCCATCTGTAATGAGAGCTGGTGCCCTCTTCTGGCCTGCAGGGATATGTGCACTGTATGCATAATAAATAAATAAATTAAAAAAAAATTACAAGGAAGAAAGGAAAGAAGAACAGTGGCCATGACAGCTGGAGCTGCCCAGGTCCAGTGTACATGGCATTAGCTATGGCATATAATTCCATAGACGTCAACCTCAGACAGCACCACTCTGTGACCTTGATGGATCAGGGCAAAAGCAAGACTATCCCCAAGTCATAACCAAACACAGAGGAAAGCCAAGGCTATCCCACCATGAAATGACCATTCTCATTCTTGTATGTAATCGGCTTGTGCTTTGCTCCATTCTTTTTTTCTCCCAGAGAAGAACCAAGCCAGCTGATTGCAGAACAGCCCATTCTGCTCGTCAGCAGCTGTTCCAAAGCAAAGCCAGACTTTGCATCTGTCTCCTCCACAAATCTGCAAGGAGCCAGAACCCTAGAATAAGTTTCTCATTGTGCCTCCTGGTTCTTCCTGTGTGTGTTCTCCCTTCTTGCCATAAACTAATAAACCCAACTTGGTTCTTCTTTGGATGTGTTCCCGGTAGTCTTTGGTTGGAAAGCATTGGTACAGTGGTCTCAAGTAGTGTTATGGGAAGTCCCTTGCCTCCTTCCTGGGTCCCAATCTTAACTATTACCCATCTGGAGTCAGAGTTCAAAAGAGCGAGCTCTTTAAATAGCTTGCCTATGTTCAAGTATAGGCTCCACTGCCGACTCGCTGTTTGACCGTAAGCAAACTGAGTCACTGGCTTGGTTAGCTGATCGGTAAAGTGGCGATGGCAGTGTTGGTAGCTTGGCTCAGGGTTACTATGACGATTTGGTGTGCTTGTGTACATGAACCATGCAAATGGTGCCTCACATGTAGCCAGTATTTGCACTAAATTGTTAATTCTGCAACCATCTATAGAAGTCTAGTGTCTACAGGTGCACTGTTAGACCCTGGGGACGGAAACTGGCCCCTGTCCCCCTCCCAAGAAGCACAGCTCATGCTGGGAAACAGAAGGAGAGTTTTAGCCTGTGGAGAAGCATGAACACAGGGAGAAAACCAGAGAAAAGTGTAGCAAGGCCCCTGAAGCTTGGTGTGCGAGTGAAGGAAAGCTTCCTAGCAATAAGATTCAACATGGAGCTGTGCGCTGAGAGGCTCGGGAGGCCCACCTGGGCTTGTTCTGTGAGGTCAGATATCCAAGCGAGAGAGGGACGTAGAGGTGCCTGGAAAACTAGGAACTGAAAAACATGGCTTTTCTGCTGCTGCAAACATTCTAGTGCACCCGCCTTTCCACTGGTAAATTCCTAGAAGCGAAATCGCTGAGCTGTAGTGTACGTCTATGTCCTGCTTTAAGAGAAAACACCAAGCAATTTTCCAAAGAAGATACCAGCCTCTGTTCCCACCTGCTAGTATAGAGTGATAGTTCTGGCTGTCCCCCATTCTCGCTACATTTATCTCCTGTCCTTTTCTTTGTAGCCATTCTGGTGTGTGAGCATCAGTGTGAGCCTATGCATATCAGTGATGCTCAGCAGGATGGATAAGTACATTATGGTCTAGCCACACAGCAGAACTCTGAAAGACTAAACGATAGCCTGTTCCACTCCCTCAGACACTGTGTTGAGGAACAGAAGACAAACACAGGAATTCATGCTGTATGCTTTAATTTGCATAAAATGCAAGCATCTTCATGATGCATCCCTGGTGCTAGGGTTCAGTGGGTGTGGGGAAGCGCAGAGGCTGGGGTTTATAGGCCTCTGCTGTTCACTCTGTAGAACTCGATTGTGCCATCCTGTGGAATCTGTGTCTTGTTGCATGCTATAACACTGACCATATATTAAGGCCAAACATAGATAAGACTCTGCGTAAACCAAGCCGTACAAGTCCAGCGGCCTATTTGCCTCCTTATGCTGGGGATTTGCTCACCTAGATGGAGACATTTAAGTGGGGCTCTCTAGTGAGATGGAGCACCCAAGTGAGTGGATAGAGACTGTTTCAAACCGTGCTCTGAGCACCTTGGAGTCAGCGCCACCTCTGGCCTGGCTACCTCTCTGTCTAAACAGTTTCCTCCTGAGACAGTATCACGGTTGTCCACAAGCACTTCCTTCTGCCTAGCTGTGGGGCCACATTACGGGTCTGTCTAAACTTTATATATTCCTTCTCACACCTACAAAGTTAGCCTCTGAAGGAGAAAAGGACACACACATCATTGTCTATGCCAGCCTCATCTAGCAGAGGCAAAGGGAAGGTCTGTGTCAGGCAACAAACAGGGGCCTGCTCACATCTCAAACAGGCCAGCAATGTCCCTTGGGCATGGTGGGCATGACGCAGGTCATCACCCTATCCCCGGGCTAAGGAGCAGCAGTTTTCTCTGAACAGCCCTTCCTGGCCTGGATCAGAAGAAGCGGGGCAGCCACAGAGCATGCTGCCTACTGATACCTCCGCCACCCCCGCTGTTCCCACCACCGTTCTTCAGAGGCAGCAGAAGCCCGGTGAGTGCTCTGGACGTTGGTGAGTGAACTCCCCAGACTCCCCTGGGTCAGCCCCACACCTGGCTCAACATGGCCACCTCAGAATCTCATGTGAGAAAGGCAGCTCTACCTTCACTCAGGGACCAAGGCCCGGAGTGGGTGTTGTGCCAACTGTGCCGATTTCGCCACACATCCGTTCCCCTGCTGTCTTAAATCTGTGCAGGAGGGAGGTTTTTCCTCACCTGGGAGTTAGATATAGCAGAATGCCTCATCTTTTTGAAAACACTAAGGTGCATTCACAGCTTCCAAGTTCCCATCAGCCATTCAGATGCAGGACTCCCCCATTTCCTTTTTTTTTTTTTTTTTGGGGTTTTTCGAGACAGGGTTTCTCTGTGTAGCTTTGCGCCATTCCTGGAACTCACTTAGTAGCCCAGGCTGGCCTCGAACTCACAGAGATCCACCTGCCTCTGCCTCCCGAGTGCTGGGATTAAAGGCGTGCGCCACCACCGCCCGGCCATTTCCTTTTTTAAAATCAAGTATTTATGAAATCCTTGGGATGGGGGCAATGATGGGAGGAGGGGAGACAAAGATGGGGTATGAGGATAGAAATGGAGAAGAGGGCAGAGAGAGGCTAGAGAATGGTGTCAAAATGCAGTTAGATATGCCGCATTAGGACAGCCACAGTCTGTGACGACTTATTTTCTATTAAAAACAAAAGTAGGAGGGGAAAAAAGAGCCCAGAAGTTCCCACTGCACAGACACAGAGCGGGGCGGGTCCAGGGAGGCCTCTCTCACTGGGTTCCCACTGCATAGAAACAGAGCGGGGCGGGTCCAGGGAGGCCTCTCTCACTGGTCTGACCTCTGACCCATTGCTTTACTCTGAAGCTTCTCTCTCCAGACATGAAGAATCTTCTGGAACTTGAGGCCTCACCATCACCCTGCATTCAAGGCTCACTCGGCTCTCCTGGACCCCCTGGGCCCCAGGTGGGTACATCCTTCCAGGCCCCCATGCTGTGTCTTCCCATAGACAAAGAAACCTAATGGGCAGAGCCTCGTAGCTTCTGCCCCTATGGCTGATTTTTCTCCTGTAGAGGCTCTCCAGCTCCAGAGCCCTGAGGAGCCTCTGGTGAAGAGTCACCTGTGGTGGTAGGTCTGAGGGTCTCATATAGGATGCTGCCCATATGGTAGTGGCTGTTGTCACTGTCACCAAATACAGATGTGACCATCCATTCGACCTTCGGACCTAAAGGTGCTCACGCTCAGTGCAGGAAAGTGGCGGTCAGAGGGACTGGTTACCTGAGCTTTCCTGACTCTGGACTGCTGTAAGCAGCCCCTACCCAACATAAAAGAGAAGAGTGAGGAACAAGCAAGTTGCTAGACAAAGAACTTTCCAGACAAACAGTGCACTCCAGAGACCCCCATCCTGGGGCTGGCCTGCTGCCGTGAGGACTTTTTCAACTGCTCTGAGGCTCAGGTCCTCCGGGGAGGAGCATGTAGGGCCCTGTGCTGTCCTAGGCAGGAGGCATAGAAATCACCCCTCAGCTCCATGAACCTCCTGTGGCTTGCTAGTGTTAGGGGACTAAAAACTGAACTTCCTGACATGGAAGACAAAGTCCCACAAGTGGACCCTAGCTTGGATTGCTTCATCAGCTCGTATGCACACCCTACCTTCGACTTAGCTACAATGTCTGCCTCTCTTCCTCACATTCAATGTCTGCCTTTCTTCCTCACATGCACGGAGCTTCCCAGCCTCGGGTCCATGCAGTCAGGGCCCCACTATTCTTCCTGACGTTTTTTTTACCAACTCCTCTTAGTCACTCAAAAGTTGGTTTTTATGCTGCCTCCCTAGAGATAACTTTATCAGCCAAGCATGGTGACACATAGCTCTAATTCCAGCACTCAGAGGAGGCTGAGGCAGGAGGATTACCATGAGTGTGAGACCAGACTGAACTAAATAGTGAGTTCCAAGACTGCTTGGGCTACAGAATGAAACCATATCTCAGGAGGTGGTAGGGAGGGAAGGAGAGGAATAGACAGGAGAATGTTTTGCAATTATCACGTCTAAATCCACGGCATTGAATCTAGCCCCATCTGGGTTTCTAACTCTGGTTTTACTTTCTGTGGCTGTTTCCAGGCTATCCAGGGCAGAGCTGAGGAATCTGGCAGACAGCAGATGTGACCCTCTAAGCCTGAGAGAATTATTCTCTGGCTTTGTAGAGGAAAGGTTACTGATCCCATGTCTATAGGGACAGGGATAGTGTTTGCTGTGCTTTCCAGTCTACTCCACCTGTGGGCTATAGCTAGCCTGTTCTCCATAAACATTTATTGACCCAGGTATGATGACAGGCTTATAATCCCAGCACTTGGGAGGCTGAGGCAGGAGGATCCTGAGTTTAAGAGTAGTCTTAGCTACATGGTAAGAGACCCTGTCTCAAAAACAAAATAAACGAGGAAAGAAACAATACAAGCATCTTAAGAATGTTATAATGAAAACGATTTTGAGCTCAGAGGCCAGAGGCCACCAAAAAGCGGCTGAGAAGTCTGCACAAAGGCCGGATGAGAGTCTGCTAAAGTGGACTCTACATCCCACCTGCAGTGCTCTTTTCTGATGGGTCTTGATGCTCATGAGAACCAACAGAGCGTGTGGAAGGAATCCTCTTCTCAGCTCAGAACAGCAGCCCCAGTCACACTAGTGCATCTCTGAGATCCCACAAGTTCTTCTCAATCACATGGAGGCTCTGCTACCCACCCATGGAGTCTGTGCAGCCACCTCAGTTCCCTTAAGACAGTGAATGCTGTTGCTACTAAAAGTGAGATCTCTAAGTCTGCAACTGGCATCATATGGGAACTGGTTAGAAATGCAATCTCACTAGGTGATTAGCTTAACCCTATAATCCCAGCACTCGGAAGGTGGAAGCAGAAAGATTACCTTGAGTTTGAAACCAGCCTGAGCTATATCGTGAATACCAGGCCAGCCAGGGTAAGACTTCCATCACAGGAAGGAAGGAAGGAGGGAAGAAAGGAAGGAAGGCGGGGAGGGGAATCTCACTCTCTGCCCATCCCTCTTCATTCAATCAGAATCTGTATTTGTTTGGTGGGTTCCAAGTTCAATGATCTTGTAGAATAGTTCTAACCATTTCAAGAAATGGAAGGCTTGGCAGAATGAAGAAAACAATTAAAACAACTTACCGACTCCATTCCTAAACAGAAGGCAGGTAAACCAAAGGTGGTGTCTCCCAGTTTCATCTTCATGGGATGACCCCTGGAGAACTTCAAACATGCCTAGTGCTTATTCTCTCACTGCCCACTGCCCCAGACAGTCACTTATCGGGCTGGGTATGGCCTGAGCTTTGGGTGTTTTCAAAGCTCCTGGGGAAATTGTAATGTGATGACAGGGTTTGGAGAGTGCACGCTTCCAACAGGCTTGCCCTTGTGTTGTTCACTTGCAGACAGCGGGGGACGGTGGAAGCTAAGGGATTTGGGGGCATTTCTCTCTACCATCTCCAGGAATTTGGAAAACAGTCATCAACTGAACTTACCACGGATGTGTGAACAGAAAACAGCTGCTTCTGGCTGTGAATGTGCAAAACACTGGTGTTTCCACAGCCTCTGGCTGGAGCCACCCACCTCCTGTGGCTGGCAATGGGACACAAACATGCGCCTTACTTTAATGAAAGCAGGGAGGAGAGGATTGTCCAGCACTGAGACCCACAGCTCACTTGTGGGAATGCTTCTTTTGTCTTCTTTATCTTGTTTGTTTGTTATTTGTAAGACAGGGTCTCAGGTGGTCCAGGTTGGCCACAAACTTGCTGGTGCAGCCGAGACTGGCCTTGAACTCTCAATCCTCCTGCCTCCAGTTCCCAAATGCTGAGATTACAGGAGTGGGCCACTAAACCCCACTCCTCCCTAGGAATATCGGAATCAGCTGCTTCTCTAGGCAAAACTTAACTTTCCCTCCTGGTGGGGCCCCAGGGAAGCATGGTGCTGGCAGTGAAGGATCCCTGAGGCTGAGGATCATCACAGTCTCCCCCGAGGGGCTTCTTCAAGACTCTGTGGTTGATCTTATCAAGCACTGAAGGATTCTAGGGAGGAAATTAAAATCCAGAGAGGGGCAACTATGGTGCCATGAAACCATGCTGAGAAAGCTCAGGAGGGAGATGAAGAGAGGGGAGAGCGGGCTGCAGGATGGAAAGGCTCCTGCAGGGGTGCCTGGAGACCCCACAGAGTCTGTCTGCTCTGTAAAGGTCCAGGGCCACAGACCGCTACCACAAACCCTCCCCTGCAGTCTCGCCTTGGTTGGGTACAGCTTTCTTCACTTCTTATCTCGATTGTGTAGGGTCCACCCGGGCTTCCTGGCAAGACAGGACCAAAGGGAGAAAAGGTATGAGTCGCCGCTTTCTTAGTCCCTCCTCACCTTTGCAGCTACAGCTTGTTTTGTGGGGGTGCCACTGAGGATGCTCTGGTTGAGATATCAGAAATATGTGCTCATTCTGTCTTAGCAGATGAGGAGGGCTCCCTGATGAAGGGCTGCAGCTGTAGTAGGGGGTGCTATTGGTGTGTTCTGCTTCGGGCCACTGGCATGGCAGACGTGCTCTAGCTGGTCAAGTGACCAGCTGAATGACTGAGCCACAGCCACGCCCTACTAAGCATTCTGACTCCAGAACTTCTCTTCCAAACAACCTTTGTTTATCTGTCTTCTCTATGCACAGGGGGATCTTGGCCGCCCAGGAAGGAAGGTATGACCCATGCTGCTCTGTCGGGCAACGGTACTGCATGCATGCGTGTGTGTGCGTTCAGTGGCTACCAGTACCTGGTGGAGGGCTGGTGCTACCATCCCTCTGGTGATGTCAGCATGCTTGCCTTTTCTGGCATCTGACAAACCTTCCAGAGGCTGCCAGGTCTGGCCACACTTCCTCAGCCTCACCCTGCCCCCCCCCCCGCCAGCAGAGAACTCTCCAAAAAGTGACACAAAATGACCTTCGCTACTTGATTAAACTGGAATAAAGTGCTCGAGCAGACAGGAATGAATGGCTTTGCTTTGGAAATTACCATGGCTCAGAGTGAACCAGGCACATGGCATCATTAGTGTCAGAAAAAGAACCAGCAGGTGATGTCGCTGTAGTCAGTGAGTGCTGGCACTCAAGTTCTAGTCTTGGCTGTGATTGAAGGAAGAGAAAATCTAGCTGAAAAGATGCCAGTGGCTTTATTACCCACAGAAGCCATAAACAGACTTTTGCAAGGTACAAATAACAAAGGCAGCCACGGCTCAGTGGCTGTGTAGACTGCTGACCTGGAGAGGATCCTGTGGCTGGTCTCTGCTCAGATGCGTCAAGGTCTGTGTTGATTAGTAATGTCTGCCATGGGCATGGGAAGAAAAAGTAGAGTGTACACACCAGCATCTGGCATTCCTGAGCTCTTGGCTGAACCCTTTGAATCCCTAGCTAACTGTGAAGTGATCCACTGAGTGTGGAGCCCAAGATAGACACCTTAGTCTATGCTCTTGTCCTCTTTCACTTAGCTGAGGGGGGGTTCTCTGGAAGCAGAGACACAGACAAGTGAATAAATTGCAAAGGGAGCACTGTCAGGAGGAACCTGTAAAGAGGGGCGAAGGGGTCATGAGAGAGTGTGGCCAACTCCAGTAGCCTGAACTTGGGCGTGTGGACTGCCTGTCTGTTTGTCCTTCCTTGATACCTTGATGGTAAGAGATCTGGGATCTTGGCTGTAGGAAGGAAGGTTCATAAGTGACTGGGAAGCTCCAAAGGCCCAAAGTGAACTTAAAGGTTTCAGGCTTTGGTAGAAGTCAACAGGGTAGCCACTGAGGGATGGCACCTCAAGCAGGCAGAATGCCTGAGGGAGTTCCAGCAGCATCCACTGCTGCTCCCCACACAGTCCCAGCTCACATCACAGGACAACCTTGTGGAAAACCCACAGGAAGCAAGGGCCAGTGGTACAGTGAACAGAAGTGACAAAAATGGAAAACCAAGGAGTTTAGAACCCCCCTGCCCACTGGTCTCTATTTCTTAAGAAGAATAAAACCTTGTTTGATAATATAATATGACACCAAAAACCTAACTCATACCTGTTTGCCACAGTTTTTTAGGCCCTCATTCTTTAGAGGGTAGGGATGGAGGTACAGGGGGACACACTTAGTGGCCTTATACCTTATCAGGACCCCAAATATTCTTGACTGGAAGGAAGTGTACCAAGGTATCTTGACGTTTGTTCTTGGTCTTTGAAGGGTAGACCTGGACCCCCAGGTGTTCCTGGCATGCCTGGACCCGTTGGCTGGCCAGGCCCTGAAGGACCCAGGGTAAGTGTCTTATGTGTTGGGGCTCATGTGGTATCAGAACATGAGGGGGAAGATGCCTACCTCCTGTCCTGGCCAACAGTCAAGCACATGCATCTCTTCCTTGAGAGGGAGAAGAGCTGGAAGGGAGCTCCTAGCCCTCAAGCATTTCCCCTTCATGTGGTCTGCAGACCCGGGGTAGTGCTATGACTCTGCTCCTGTGGAGAAGTGGGGGCTGTTCCCTTCTTTCCCAGGAGCCCCATTTCCCTTTTGTCCTGAAAATTAGTGTGCTAGTCTTTGGCTTCTCTGAGATGACCCAAAGGGAACCCGGGTCTGGGAAGCTATCCCGTCACACTGATCTGGCAGGTGGAAAGTATGGAATATTGGGAGCCTGGAAGGATGCAGATCCTACACCGAGCAAGGGGTTACCCCCTCCTCAGAGGGAGTATGCAAAGCTAATACACCCCCATCTTCCCTTATTTCATGTTCTTGCTGCCTGTCACAGGGTGCAGGGTACAGAGGCCATGACTTGGAAATTTGACCAGCAAAAGCCAGGGCAAAGAGAGCAAATACCCTCTGCTGCTCACCTTCCTGGCTATGTTGGTGACACAAAAGTCCCAAGGAGATTTCTCTTTAAACCCACTGTATCCTGGCTGCAGAGACAGAGAGGTGGCTCACAGCTAAGAGTGATGCTGCTCTTGCAGAGGTCTTGCGTTCAGTTCCCACCACCCACGTGGTGGCTCACAACCATCTGTAACTCAGGTTCCGGGGATCCGATGTCCTTCTCTGGCCTCTGCGGGTAGTAGGCATGTACATGGCACACATGCATACGTGCAGGCAGCTTTCAATTCACTGCATGGCCAGGCATGGTGGCTCGTACTCACAAACCCAGTACTCAGAAGGCTGAGGTAGGATCACCAGGACTTAGAGGCTAGCCTGGGCTACAAAGTAAATTTCAGACCGGCCTGAGCTAGAGTGAGATCCTAGCTCAAACAAACAAACAAACAAAAATCCCGACTATAGAGAGCTAAGCTGTCTATCATGGCAGCCACATACGTATAGCTGTGAAGCCCTTGAAATGTGACTAATATAAATGAAGAACAGAAGGTTTCACTTTGCCTTCCCCAAGTTTTAATTTATAAAACTGTATTCGGGATGGGGAGAGATCAGTCAGTGAAGGTGCTTGCATGGTGGGAGGAGAGAACCAACTTCCAGAAGTGGTCCTCTGACCTCCATATATGTTCTGTGGCATACACACACACACACACACACACACACACACACACACACACACACACGCAGTAAATGAAATGTAGTTTTAAATCTCATTATTTTACAATAATTACATGTTGAAATGACGATTAGATTAAATGAAAGTAAAATACTGGCAAAATTAATTTCACTTGCTTAGTTTTACATTTAAGGTAATTTATAAAGATATTTAAAATTCAGAATATGCAGCCAGGCATGGTGGTACATTTCCTATAATCCTAGCACTCAACGGTAGAGGCAAGAGCATCCGTTCAAGGCCATCTTCACCTAAATTTGAGACCAGTCAGGGATACACAAGATCCTGCCTTAAAAAACAAAACAATAATAACAACAACAAAAAACAAAAACAGACAAAAAACAAAACAAAGAAAAAACCAGACAAACAAAAAACAAAAACCCCACAAATTAATCCCCCCCAATCAGCATATAGTTGACTTTATATCTCTACTAATTAGAGGTGGCATGCAGTTTTGTAGTATAGAGAATGCTTAAGATTCAAACTTATTCTGAGACACAACAGAGCCCACCCTACTTGTTAACCACCCCCCTCCTGTTTATCTATCCAGAGGCTGATTGTTCCCTCTGCTTGGCTTCAAACTGAGGGTGAGAGTATAATGAGATGTCTGAAAGGCCCTCCCTATACAAAAAGCAAACCAGGCAAAGAATTTGTATGTGTGGCAAGCCTGTTTTCTGAGGCCCTCACACTGTCTCCCCACCCTCTCACAACCCTTTCCAGGAAAAGATCAAACATCACCATTTACAGCTTCTTAGTGAGTATTTAGTTTGGTGATTGGTATCATCTTGGGCATTTTTGTTCTCTATTTAATCTCAATGACCACAATGAAAGGTGGAGAGTGGAGCCCCGGGAGGAGGCAAAGGGGCATATGGGACCTCAAGTTTACAACCCAGACCCAGCACCCTGGTTCCATCCCAGTTTTTCTCACAACCCCTGTTTCTGTTTCTCTAAGAAATATCACTGTGGTCCTTCTTTTCCATCTTCTAATTGCCACAGGGTGAAAAAGGTGACCTGGGTATGATGGGCTTGCCAGGGTCAAGAGGACCAATGGGCTCTAAGGTCAGTGTGTGGTCCAGATGGACATTCCCAGGCCCTCTCACTAGGACTGGGGAGCGGCAGTTGTCTACAAAGATGGGGAGGGCAGGACTGGGGGACTGTCACCCTGTGCTGGACATCATGCCCTGGGGTGCAGGGACACAGGGATCCTGTTCCTGTTGTTCTCTTTGGCTATCACGGTTTTGCCTCCGGATTAGGCTTTTGAGGGCTGAGAAAAGCTACATTTTTTTAGACATAGTATAAACACAAGCCTCCTGGACATCTTCCTGTTTATGGCTACATGCCCCTTAAAACTCACAGTAGAGTGCAGAAACAGCATACTCCGGGAGTCCTTCGAGTCCTTCGTTCTTACAGCACCCCCCCCCCCCACCTCCTCTGCTGTCTTGGGGGCTGATTATAAACAGTCTGCTTTCTTTTAGGGCTTCCCTGGATCCAGAGGGGAAAAGGTCAGTCCGTGTGTCTCCTGACATCCCAGATCCTGGTCTGGGCACAGCTCTGGAGTTGGGGGTGGGTGGAAGACAGGCCCAGCTCTCTGTTCAGATATCAACTGCAGCCATCATTCCAGGCTACTCTGTCTGTAATTGTGTATGGGCTGAGAGAGAAGAGGGGCCTCCTGAGGCAGGGCGATTCTGGTAAAAAGGACCTCCCAGTGAGGCTCCTGCCCCTGACAGGGAGCAGGGAAACAAATGAGAGCCAGGTAGGGAGTCATCCTCAGTCAGCATAGGGGTGCTGGAAGAGGGGACTTAGCCTTAGGCCAGGCTTCTATCACACAAGCCTTCTTTTCTACTAAAATAAAACAAACACCAACAGGCACTGGCAGACACATGCCCTGTGAGATGAGAGGATATGAGACCCAGAACTTTCTGTTTCCCTTTACTAACTAACATTAGGAGGTCTTAGGGGGTCTAACCAGAAAGCATGCCTTCACTGGGCAAGCTACCTATTTTATCTAAGCCTAGAGCTTTGTCAAAATGAAGGTGTTGGCCTAGGAAGCTTATCAGTTTGAAACGCTCCTATCCCTACCCCCTACATAAACACACAAGTGCGATATTAGTGCATTGACCCCCTCTTTTGGTTTTCTCCTAGGGATCCAGAGGTGAAAGGGGTGACTTGGGTCCCAAAGGAGAAAAGGTAATGGCAGATCTGTACAAGTGATGTGCTGCAATAGAAGTGGGAGCTCCCCTACCTGTGGATTGAGGGATAGCCATCGTAAAAATGGCTGACCAAATCTATCCACAGCCAGTTCCAAGTGGCATTTCAAAACAGTCACAGTATTTGTTGTTCTTTTCACAGGGTTTCCCTGGATTTCCTGGAATGCTGGGGCAGAAAGTAAGTGTCTAAAAGTAAAGATGACAGACCTCAGGTCCTCCAAACAGCAAACGGAGCCTCCTTTTGGTTCTTCAGGCAGAAACATTGATTTTGACTGTGGAAAGTTCCAGTTTGAGATGGGGAGCAAGTTGTCTTATCCACTGGGAGAGGGTAGCAGGGAGGTCTGAGGTCAACCTCCACTTTAGTGGGAAAGGCTATTCCTACTCTCTCCATACACACACCATGGAGAGAGGCCCCTCTTCGCTTTTTGTACCTCCTGGAGCTCAATGGCAAGATTCAAAAGCCGGAAGTTTTGTGAGGAGCGACCCCAATCTCCTATCTGAGCCACAATGGTCAAGACCCCTAGTATCCCTCAGACCCTGGAGCAAATTAAATATTTGTTTGATTTAATTTCACTGCTGCCTAAACACTCAATACAGTCTTCAAGGGTGGCAAACACTGTTGGAGGGACACAGGATTATTTTAAATAGGTGACAACTATTTTATTTAACCAGTGAGATATTCAGTATCTAACTTGGGACAGGCCCAATTTTAAAAGCTGACAGTTTTAGGTGTTAAAGAAAAACCATTCACGGCCGGAGAGATGGCTCAGCAGTTAAAAGCACTGGCTGCTCTTCCAGAGGATCTGAGTTCAATTCCCAGCAACCACATGGTGACTCACAACCATCTGTAATGAGATCTGTTGCCCTCTCTTGGCATGCAGGTATACATGCAGGAAGAACATTATATACATAATAAATAAATAGATCTTAAAAAAAATCATTCAGTAAATAACCATGGAGTGATATATTGATATAACAAAAATTGTGAAGGTGGCAATAGACTGACAGATTTGGGGACACTTTTACTTAGGTTTAGGATCTAGAGTAAGGCTGGGTGTTGAATAAGGGAAGATGTCATAGCCTAAATAAAGATGCATACATGACAGTGTAGAACAGCTCCCAACCTGACATGGAAACACTGGGTCCTTACATTGTAAGGCATTAACCATGTAAAACAGCCCCTGACATGATAGTGCTGGGTCCTCAGTGCTGTAAGGTGCTGACCATGCTGAACAGTTCCTGAGCTCACATGAAAATACTGGGTCCTCAGGATGTACAGCATTGACTGTGTAGGACAGCCCCTAAGCTGTCTTGGCTGCTTTTCTATTGCTGTGATAAGATACAATGAGCAAGACAAGTTATGGAAGAAAGTGTTTCAGAAGCTTAAGTCCATGATAGGGGAGGAAAAACATGGCATCAAATAGCTGAGAACTTCCATCTAGATCCACAAATGGAAGAGCGAGAGCAAGAGCAAGAGAGCGAGAGTGAGAGAGAGAGAGAGAGCGAGAGAGCGAGAGAGCGAGAGCGAGAGAGAGAGAGCGAGAGAGAGAGAGAGAGAGAGCGAGAGAGCGAGAGCGAGAGAGAGAGAGCGAGAGAGAGAGAGGAAGGGAGTCACTGGACATGGCACAAGTCTTTTGAAACACAAAGTCCAATCCCAGTGACACACCTCTGCCAACAATGGCACACCTCCTAATCCTTCCCAAGCAATTCCACCTAATGGTAACCAAACAATCAAATACATGAGCCTATGGGGGTCATTCTCATTCAAACTGCCACCTAAGCTAGCATGGTAATGCTGGATCTTCATGTTGTAAGGTATTGACATTGGAAAGTATTATCTTTACCTAGGTCACAAACTGAAATTCTTAAATAGACAAACAAGTGTTTTCTTAGTGTTTTTAATTCTTTTTAAACATTCACTTTAAAGTGTTACTTCCTAAAGTGTAACGTTTTTATTGGGCAGTACCCAGCCATCAGGGCATGATGAAGTACTTTCAGTCATTATGCAAGTCACTATGTGACTTATCCTTACCTTAACCTGTCAGAAACTCAATTCCTGCTATCATAGATGAGATGCTACATTTTAAAAATAGAGTAATTATATAAACAAATTAAAGCAAACATCAAAAGAGAAGTGAGTCCCTTAAGATATTTGGTCTAGGTTTTCATTCCCTGCAACAGTGACCATCAAAGACTCATAAATCACTGTAAAATTAATATGACAGTTTCCCTGGCTTCTGCACCATTTCATAGACTTGGCAACAGGAACTATCTCCCCTTTCATGGCAGACTGTTTTAAGACAGAGCTGATATGATAACCATAATTAGGTCTTAGGAGAGAAATTAGATCAAGAAATTATGGGCTGCTTCTAGTTCATAAAGAGAAGGGCCACACTTCCTTCTGACAATCTCTTTTTAAAAATGCATATATTTTTTAATGGTGATGTTTTCTCCTAGCCAAGCAAGACATGCCCTGGGTCTCTTTAAGTAGCCCTGGGGAATTGTGGACCATCTCCATGGCCCATTGACCCATCATACTCTCACCACTGAGCACCCTGAAGGACAACATGGTCAAAAGACTACATGGACTCAAGAAAAATTCTTTTTTTTTTTTTTTAAAGATTTATTTATTTATTATGTATACAGTATTCTGCCTGCATGTGTCCCTGCAGACCAGAAGAGGGCACCGGATCCCATTACAAGTGGTTGTGAGCCACCATGTGGTTGCTGGGAATTGAACTCAGGACCTCTGGAAGAGCAGTTGGTGCTCTTAACCACTGAGCCATCTCTCCAGCCCGAAAAATTCTTTTTTAAAGATTGATTTTTAATTGTACGTACGTGTGTGTGTGTGTGTGTGTGTGTGTGTGTGTGTGTGTGTGTCTATGTGTAGGTATGTGCACATAAGTGTCAATGCCTGTGAAGGTTGGAGGTCTTGGATACCCTTGGAGTTGAAAGTTTTGTGACCATTCACTGCCTGGAGTTGCAGGCAGTGTGAGCTACCTGATACAGGTGCTAAGAACCGAACTTGGGTCCTCTGGAAAACCAGTAAGCGTTCTTAACTGCTGAGGGAGTTGAGGAGAGACAGTTTTCCTGTTGCTGGGCTGACAGGTGAGCTTGGGCTTGATCCTCACCATCAATAGATATCCTCTGGAATTTTCCATCGTGTTCGGGAGCCTTAAAAGGATCCTGGGTGTCCGTTACTACCTCTGAGTGGCTAGGGTAGTCCATCATGGGCACTGGCTACTGATAAGTAAAAACTTCCTGGTAGCAATTGCTACACTGACAGTGTTGGGGGTGCAGCTTGGGATGCAGGGCAATTGCTTGAAGTAGAAATGATGTGCCCCGTGGGCCCATAATCCCCAGAAGCAGTAAGTGGGACAGGAATCCTAAACAGGCAAAAGTAAGGGAAAGCTAAGATGGAGGGAAGAAATGTATTTGTGTTTGTGTGTGTGTGTGTGTGTGTGTGTGTGTGTGTCTATGTGTGTGTATATATGTATGTGTGTGTGTGTGTGTGTGTGTGTGTGTGTGTGTGTGTGTGACAGTCTGAGAAATAAGTTTTGAGAAAGGTTGTCCTTGAACTATGAAAACATTATTTTCAATTAGAAATGTAATTTACATTGTTTTCCAGATTTTAATAGTATTTTTATGGTGACTCATTGAACACATACTTGAAACACCTCTCCTCACAGGAAGGATTTTCATCTGAGCTGGGCATAGTGATACATTGCTGTGACCCCGGCACCAGGGAGGTGGAGCAAAAGGATTCAAGGTGGTTTTTAGCCACATAGAGAGGTGGAGGTCAGCTTGAGCTGCAGGAGACCCTATCTCAAAAAGAAGAGTTGTCTGAATAGGTAGAAGTGAGCTGGAACTCAAAATAATACTTCCTAAAGTGTGGAGAACTGCCGGACAGAGTGGTGTACACCTTTAATCCCAGCACTCAGGAGGCAGAGGCAGTTGGATGTGTAGGAATTCCAGGCTAGCCTGGCCTACATATCAAATTCCAGGCCAGTCAGGGCAACATAGTGAGACCCTATCTCAAAAAAAAAAAAAAAGTGGAGAGCTATATAATCCTACATAAATCTACAAAATACCAAACATTACAGTGGACAAGACTGTTCCCAAACATTTAAAACAACAACATCAACAACAACAACAACAAACAAAACCAAAAAACCCCAACTCATATGTGTGAGTTTGTACTAAAAACTAAACATAACAAACTATTACACACATTTTCAATTAGACAAATTGGGAAATTAGCTTTTCCCAGTCTGTAGTGACACAGACATGTGTGTGACTGAAGTGCAGAAGCCACCTCTGAACGCTGTGGACAGGGCTGTCTCTCTGACCACCAGAGCACCAGGTGCTCTACAGCACTACGCCACACCCTCGGGGGAGCCTTCTTTCTTTCCTGTTCCTTGGATATGAGCTCACCAGTCTCCCACGCTCCCAGGACAGCCTTCCTGGGAAAGACAGAGGATGAAGAGGAGGCCTTGGGGGCCAGTGATTGGGGAGACCAGCATAGACATGCCCACTCTTTCTCTTTCTTCTCTCCAGGGTGAAATGGGTCCAAAGGGAGAACCCGGGCTTGCAGGACACCGAGGCCCCACCGGGAGACCGGGAAAACGAGGCAAACAGGTAAGGATCCCAGGGTTACCTCACTGAGGGCACCCCCTGGAGATGTGTGGAGAAGCATGCAGAGGTCATCTAGAGCTATTCCACAGTCTTGGTTGGATTCAAGCATCCTCAGGGTGAGTGGACAGAGCAGCCTCACTACTGATGTTCAGGCTTTTCCTGGCTAGCCATGGTTCAAGGTTACGGGCTCCACTCAAGGTCAGAAGCAAGAGTAGTACTAGTTCATAGGAACGCATATATCTTAAACGAAGTAACTAGGAATGATCATTCTGCAGAAAACCTGCTCTTTGCCTCAGTATACTGGGTGTAAATTGAGTTTTAGAGACCAGCCTATGCCTGTCCTTGTGGCTACCGGGTCTTTTGAACTTCAGTGACAGTTTTTACTGCACAAACCCCTAATTTGGAAGTGATTCTCTTCGTTGGGTTTGTTAAGAGCTTAGGGCAATTGTTTGCTCTGAGCCTCCTGGTCAGCAGGGAAAGCCAGGTTATGGAATTGGGAAAGGAAGGAGCGGGGCTCATTTTTCTGGACTGGTTTTGAGGCCTGCACTAAATGCCCACAGGAAAACTAGCATTTTCAATAATGTACAGATACACCCGAGAGAAGTGCCATGTTACTTTTTGTTTTGTTTTTGTTTTTTGTTTGTTCGTTTTAAGACAGGGTCTCATTATGTAACCCAGGATGGCCTTGGTCTTACTACATATACATTATTATTATCATCATCAACATCATCATCATCATCATGTTTGTTGCCTTTTTTATTTCAAATAGATATTTGAAATCCAGCTTTATTTAGGGGCTGGGGCAATGGCTCAGTAGGTAAATTGCATGAGGACTGAGTTGATCCCCAGCATTCATGTGAAGAAGCCAGTGTGGCAGCGCACACCCGTAATCCTAGTACTAGGGAGGCAGAGTCCCAGTCACTCCAGATGAATCCACGAGCTGCAGGTTCAGGGAGAGACCTTGTCTCAAAATAAGGTGGAGAACGATTGAGGAAGATACCTGATGTTGACCTTTGGCCTCTGCTTGCACACCAACAGACACAAGTCAGTTTATGTAAATAATACCAGTATTTGAAAATTAATATTTATTAATTTGTATACTTATGTATACTTTTTAATGTTAATGATTGTTAATATGTTAGAAGAAAAATGTCATTTTTGAGCATATATGTAAAACTTTTTATTTTTAATTGTTATTATATTTTATAGGGTACACTGTGACATATGTACATATATGTTCAATGGAAAACAAGGCCTTTATTTTTGTACAGTTATTTAAATCAAATATGACAAGATTCTTTTAGTTTGTTTTTAAAGTCACAAAATGTCAATCTCGGTTTGACAGTTTCCCAGGGGGCCGTGGTCACATGGCTTCCAAAGCATGCCACAGGTGCCAGTGTCCTTAAATCTAGGCTCAGGTAAAGAAAAAAAAGAGGGAGAAAGTTCTCCCCTACATGATTTCATTCTAGATTGTTCTACATTAGTGTAAGAAGAGGCTGTTGGTTTCTGTCCTCTAGATCTTTTCTGGGGCAGTGTTTGTCTATCCTGGTAAAGCCAAAGCCGGGTAGGGTGTATATCAACCCTGATGATGGCAGTTATATTGGAATGATTGTAAGAGCTACACCAAAACCACTTGGAGAGTCGGAAGAGTCAGGGAACAAGCCCACTCCCTTTACAAGATGCAGGAGCTTGCCTGTGTGCCTTCCAGTGCCTTTCTACTCCACAGACACCGCGACTGTTATTGGAAGCCTGCCCTGGAGCTTCCTTCATATCTCCTAGTGTAGAGTCATGTATCCAGAAGGACTATGATCTGAAAGTAACTAGGTTAATCCAAACCTAGGAAACAAGAATCTAGGAAGACTCTAGAAAACAATTTCCAACACAGGATTTCAGAGATCATTTAATCCAATCTCGCTCCCTTCAGATCTCTCCCATCTATTCACAAGGAAACAAGGGGCCAGTGAGGTGGAGTTGCTTGCCAAGACTGTTGAGCTGAGCCAACTTCAAGGCCAAGGGTTAGAATTTTGGGCACGTGTTCCTCTCCCTTGCTATGGCTCTCTATCATGGCCATGCTTCCTGACTTGTCTCCAAGCAGGTCCAGGAAAGCAACTGTTGACCTGATCATAAAAACCTCCAGGGGCTGGGATTATGGATTGGTGGTAGAGTGCATACCCAGTGTGCAAAAGGTCCTGAGTTCAAGTCCAAGAACCACAAAAGAAGAAAGAAAGAAAGAAAGAAAGAAAGAAAGAAAGAAAGAAAGAAAGAAAGAAAGAAAGAAAGGAAAGAAGGAAGGAAGGAAGGAAGGAAGGAAGGAAGGAAGGAAGAAAGAAAGAAAGAAA
>CABHPP010117878.1:0-24235 GCA_902168425.1 Peromyscus attwateri | reverse complement strand
AGGAAGGAAGGAAGGAAGGAAGGAAGGAAGAAAGAAAGAAAGAAAGAAAGAAAGAAAGAAAGAAAGAAAGAAAGAAAGAAAGAAGGAAAGAAAGAAAGAAAGAAAGAACTTCAGTTAAGGAGACAATGGCTTCAAGAGAAACCTCCTGAGTTCACAGCAGATACATAATAAAGAATCCTTTCCCTGGACAATTCGGTTCAGTGATACCTGCCATAACGATAGGGCCCCTTCTGTGCAATGACTAATTAAGCCAGACTTCTCTTGGTAGCAGAGTCAAGGAGTGTTTCCAGCTCCTTCAAGCCATGCACTTCCTGTGCTCAGAGCCAGCTGGCCTGGCTGTTAGGAAAACAAGCTTTACTGGCTATATTAAGCTGGTGTGACTTCCTTTGCCATTCTGGGACCCATCTTCGTTATCATGTGGAATGCTTCAGCCTGGCCTGAGGATTAACAGCCTCCTCTGCGACGGCAGAATTGCAAACAGACTAACCTCATTGATCCCTGGGACAAGTTTAGGAACTCCTCTGGTATTGTGGAGAAGACCCCTAGGGCATGTTGGTAGGACAGTACCTCACCGAGCCAGTGTATGACTGGAAATGGAGTATCTTCAGGTGTGACTCTCTTTAAGCAATCAGGACTTCTTAGGTGTAAGGGACATTTGGCTTGGACATCCCGTTGACCATCATGGTTGATCTACATGGTCTGGCTGTTGAGAGGGAGCTCACTGCTCCGTGCGTCTCTTCCAAAGCTGTATGCTTGGATAGAGATGACTTTCTTTGATAATAAAGGACTGTCCTTTGGTTAAGAGTATATAAGTAGTCATGGTCCCAGCTAGAATCTCCAAAATGCTCTCAGAAAATCGAACTTGTTTCTCCGTGGGAGAAGATGAAGCCTGGCCAGCCACTAGGACAGTCAGCTTGTCTCCCCCATCACCCTTCACTCTTCACAAACCACATTTTCACTTCTGCCATCTTTGTTAGCCTCACAGTGAACCCGGGTGGCTCTGTATGTCCTGGCCCTACTTTAAAGAAGAGAAGACCAAGACATAAAGCAATGGCATGATTTATCCAGCCTCACTGTCAAGGTAAACTATCTTGACTGACAGATCATCAAAACTCCCTCCCCACGTGCTGCCAACTTCCTCTCCTTCGTTTGGGGAGAGAATATGCACACGGCAGATTCTAGCCCACATGGAACTTATGTCTCATGGGGAGACAGTGATGAAGTGACCACATAATAATCTATGATCAGTGATATGAAATAAATAGGAAGAGCCATGGGTGTGTGTTTAAACTAACAGCAATCCCTCTGCCTCAGCCTGTTGAGTGTTGTAATGACAGGCATGCACTTCAACTCCCAGCTTGAAAAAGAAAGTGTTGAGAGAATGCGGTGAGGAACACCAGTACAGCCTGGGAGATCAAGGAAGACCTTGCTCTTGGACATCGGAGCTGAAAACTGAAGGCAGAGGGCGCATAAAGAGGAGTTTGGGGTGCAAACATAATCTTTTCATGAGAAGTGCGAGAAGAATCATGGTGTTTTTGACTAAAAGCAAAAACAAACAAACAAACAAACTCTGGCTGTCGTGGTGGTGCCCATCTTTAATCTCAGCACTCGGGAGGCAGAGGCGAGTGGATCTCTGTGAGTTCAAGGCCAGCCTGGTCTACAAAGTTCCAGGATAGTTAGGGCTGTTACACAGAGAAACCCTGTCTCAAACAACAACAACAACAACAACAATAACAACAACAACAGCAACAACCACAAAAAACAAAACAAACAAACACTCTGACTCAAGGCTGGAGAGCTGGGCCATGTCTCGCTTTTTGGGCTCAGTAAGGAACTGGGTCTCTACCAAGAGAGCAATGGGAAGTCTGTGGGTGGAAAGTTCTGATAGAATGAAAGTAATCTTAACAAGTAGATGAAAGCTTAAATTATAGGTCTACCTCAGCTACCTCAATACTAGAACATTGCACAAATACCCTGAGACTCCATTTCCTAACTCATGCCAGGGGATGAAGTGGATTGTTTCTGTTGTCCTGTGCCATGTTTCTAGAACAGAGTAAGAACTTAATGAGGTCTTCAAATTTGCACAGATCACTTGCTCTGTCCCTCTCACAGGCTGTGTGCTGGAGACCAGGTATATCCCACCATGAGTTTTTGCTTGTCTGAGCTAGGTGGTCTCTGATTTAGAGGTAAGTGGGGAAGGAACTTTGTCATGCCATCATATCAAAACAGACTTTCTCTTTCTATCTGTCAGGGTCAGAAGGGAGACAGTGGAATCATGGGCCCACCAGGCAAGCCTGGGCCTACTGGTCAACCTGGTCGTCAAGGTCCTCCAGGGCCGCCAGGTGCCCCATCTACAGGTAAGACCCCAGGTGCCTCATCTGCAGCTTCACTTAACCTATAAGTTGTACTCCTAACTAGGTCCCCCCAGAGAGGCCTCAAGGAGATGCCTGCAGAGCTCTGCTTTGTATTTCTTGTCAGAAACTGCCAGAGGCTCTTTCATATATCTTCATGATTTCTCTATGATTTGGCTCACTCAACTTTGTCTTAACATTTTGGAGAACACACGGAGGAAGTAGAGAGGGGCTAAATTACATTGGTGATGTCATTTATACTTTCAGTGAAACAGGTACCTATTTCATCAACTAAAATCTTTTTCTAGAAAAATATGTTTCATTGTTCCAATCATTATCTTAAACCCAGAAGGCATTGCAGATTTTTCTGTCTTACACAGTGTGATGAAAGATTGTTTATTTGCATTGGATATGTTGTGTACATTCGAAGGAACTGCTAAAAAGAAATTAAGAGTCCATCATTGAAGATGAACTAGGTATGTTTCTACCTTGTTTTACTATTTAATTTGTTTAGGTAAGCCCTTTATTTTATTCCTTTATCAGCTCAACATAAGGTCTTTAAGTGCACATCACTTGTAAAAAGACAGCATTCCTAGATCTATCCTCAGTTATACGAAAGGAATCACAATTAAAAAAATTTTTAACACACTTTTAAAAAAAGATTTATTTATTTATTATGTATACAGTGTTCTGCCTGCACGTATGCCTGCATGCCACAAGAGGGCACCAGATCTCATTATAGATAGTTGTGAGCCACCATGCAGTTGCTCGGAATCGAACTCAGGACCTCTGGAAGAACAACCAGTGCTCTTAACCTCTGTGCCATCTTGTAGTGATATATTGTGTAACCTAATAAACTTTGCCTGAAGATCAGAGGACAGAACAAGCACTAGATTAAACAGAGGCCAGGCAGTGGTGGTACACACCTTTAATCCTAGCACTAGGGACCCAGATGGATCTCTGTGAGTTCAAAGTCACCCTGGACTACATGAGATTGACTCTGTCTAGGAGAGACACAGAGCCAGACACTGGTGGCACACACCTTTAATCCCAGCACTTGAGAGCTAATGCCTTTGCTTGAGAAGCACACACGTCCTTAATCCCAGAAAGTGATGGCTGGGCAGAGAAAGGTATATTATGGGTGAGGAGACAGGAACTAGAGGCTTTTTCAGGCTGAGGAGTCCTAGAGGTAAGAGGTGGATTGCTCTGCTTCTCTGATCTTTCATCATTTACACCAATTTCTGACTCGGATTTTTTATTAAAAGACCATTTTAAGATTCATGTTACACCATCTCTCCAGCCAAGGAATCACAACTTTAATTATAACTTTTTTTCTTAATAAAATGGGAACATTTAGAAATTCTGCAATGCCTTTTTCCTGCTGTATTATTTATGGGAACATGTTTGCCACACATAGTGAGGTTATCATGGAAGGCTTAGTCTGTTGGACCCATCCTGTCAAGATGCCATGAAGAACCAGTCTTTTGGGTTTTTTTTTCTTTCCTACCTTTTTAACTACCGACTAAGGGTTAGCTGAAGATCTGGTAAATTATGGCAGGAAAACAATGAGGAAGGACCCTCCTGCTTTGACCTACTCCCTGCCCACCTCTTATTTACGTTAATGGCCCATAGATGCCTGAGGAGATCACGGTCTCAGGCTATGCTTGGGCATTGCAGCATTTCTACGACTGGAAATTCTTGGAGCACCATGAGCTACCAATCAGGGACTGAGCATGGTGGAAGCCTGGTTTTGCCTGTGGAAAGAACTTTCTTGGTTCTGGAGTGTTTAGGAACTAAAAAACTGAGGATTCTGGGGACACGTGGTGAGGTGGATGCATAAGAAGGTGGTTGGCAGACTTTAATGGTCCCATTGTGCTCATGCGTCTTTGTAAACCTAGGCCCATCTGCCTTTGGCTTCCTTCCTGAGTCTCGGGGCTTGAGCAGGTTCTCCCAAAGCCAGTTTCATGCTGTCAGTCTTGAGAATTGGAACCCAAGGACTTAACAGCCAGCACAGTTTTGTTTTCCTTCCTTCCCCAACCTTCTAGTTATATCTCTCATAGATAGGTACCCTATTTCCCTTCTGTTACCCTGTCCTCTCCCAACAAGGTGCACTGTCCTTCTGTTACGGCTCTGCCATTGGCGGTTTGCTTCTTTCTTTCCTCCTTTCCCTTTCCTTCCATACTAGTGTCTGTCTGTCTGTCTGTCTGTCTATCTATCTATCTATCTATCTATCTATCTATCTATCTATCTATTGGTGTGTGTGTGTGTGTGTGTGTGTGTTACTGGGTGAGGGGTGAGGAGCACAGGGCTTCATATATGCTAGGTAAACACTCTACTGCTGAGCTGTACCCCCAGCTGACTCTTGCTTTTTGCAGATGTGTTTCATGTTCCTTCTAGATGCCAGTCACCCCGAGAACTGAGTCAGCATCACATCCCCCATGGCATCTGGTGCTTGGAACCACACAGGGACTGGTCCCTACAGAGACTTCCTCTGTCCTTCCTGGGTTATACCTGCAGTCTAGCAGGATCGTAGGCCAGCTCTCTGACTGACTTTCTTTCCCTCCACCTTCACTTCAAATTACTTCCTTTCTGAGGAGCCACTCAGCGGAAGGAGGCTGAAGAGAGCAAAGAGGCAAAGTGGGGCAATCTCCCTGCTCTGTGGAGATCTGCGGGGCTGGGAGCGTAGGCAGGACTTTAGAAGGGACATCCCCGAGCCTAACTTGGATAATAATACAAGAGTTAGAGCAGGCCCCTGGAGTGTCTCCTCACAGTTTTAATCTGATAATAGCCCAAACCTAGCAGGTGTTGTGGCATAGCCTGGGATCCATTTAGGAGTATGGGAAGTTCTGAAGCTGGCCTGGAGAAAACAGGCCAACGAAGAGCCACAAAGCCATTCAAGAAGAAGCTGTGTTCCCTGCCCCTTCCTCAGTTCCTCCTTGGGGTATCCTTGGGCTCTAGAGAACACAAGGTAAAGTTTGCTGGTCTATCCCAGTCCTTCCTCTATGTCTAAGAACCTTGAGTTTCCTCAAGGTTACAGAGCTGACGAGTGGCTACCATGGTCCAGATTCCACCTGTGGCTCCTAAAAGCCCCACACAGCCTTTTGATTACCATTCTGTCTTCCTCTGTCTTCTCACACTGTCCCCTCCTGACCTGCTTTCCTCAAGAGGCTCCTGACCAAAAATGGAGAGCGAGGTCCTCTGACAAGAGAGCATGGCAGTAACGCTGGGTGAGGCGGTTCAAGTTGTTGTGCCCTTCAGAGCATCATGGCAGGAAGCTGGCAGGATGATAGATGTCCTCTGCCAACTGGGAGGAAGCGGAAGCAGGGGGGAACTGCAGTGGTGGTGGTGGCAGGCTCCCTGCCACGTCCTGTTGGGAGGCTGCCTCGGGTCTGGTTCTCAGCACCACGGGGCCAGCTGGTGCTAGAGGAGTTGGAGAGGGTAGGGACTTTTTAATGACTCAAGTTACAGGGAAAGAGAGGATGGTGGTGAGGAAGGAAGAAAGGCAAAATTTGAGATGTAATTTGCAATAATACAATTACAAACTTGGATAATTCTTTCCTGTGTCCAGACAGGGTATAAACAAATCCACGTGGTACCCGGGAATGACTGCTCCCCGAGCACCCGTATTCTTGGATCTGTCCATCTGAATGGGACAGTTAGGTGAAGCATGAGCTCAGGTCTCAGCCGCACCAGATTAACTAAATCTGAAAAGTCCTGAGTCTTTCCGAGACTATGTTCTGGGGTCATAGAGCATTCCAGAAGCCTGCTCCGATGCCACTCTCATGTTTCTCCTTGTCACAGCCCCACTTTTCCTGGTGGAAACACCTCATGTTCCCAGGTTTTTACCCAGGATGTTCTGGAGCTGATGGTGTCTTTGTCTCTTCAGAGTTTTCTGAAAAATCAGAACCTAAGGTGGGAGCTTTTCCCACAGAGTTCTATTCCTGTTCCTTGTTAGAGCTGTAACTTGACATCTGGTATTGGACCAGCTTGTGAGTTGGCTCAGGAAGGCTGAAGGTGGTGGGGTCTTTCCACTTTTTAGTGTGTGGCCTCTTTCCTATGGTCCTGGCCAGATAGTCCACCCTGGGTTCACATTATATGCTGCTGTTCTAGCATCTACAGACATGTTCCCCACTCCTGTCTGCCTCCACTGACTGCCTAAGACCAAGGACAGGCTGGTTTCCAACAGCCCCTGTTGTCCCTGGAGGAGGGGCATGTGCTCATCAATCTTTTCATCCTGCCCTGTCCTCTCTTGTACTGTCAGACAGCTGTGACTTCCAGTCCTTCATAAGACCTTTGCTCTCTAATTAATCATCCAGTCATTGAACAGATACTCTGTTCCAAATGTGTGAAGTGGTGGCCTGCCCCTGTCAGTCTTAGCCTGAGGGAAGAGAGACCTTAATGGAATGATCTGAGTGTGTAGGCTTGTAAGCAGAAAGGAGTGCTGTGAAGAACAGATGTAAGTGAATGTACCAGAGCAAATGTGCCAGAGCAGGAGGATGTGAGAGGGCTTCTCAGAGGAAGTGATGTTTGAACTGAGAACAGAAGGAACCGAAGAGGCCCTTGGAGAAGGAGGGATGAAGGGTGAGGAGGATGATTTGATGGGGGTATATTCTGTACACATCCCATTTCCCTAGTGGTTCTCCATCTTGATGGACAGTGGAAACATCCTGGACACTTTTAAAATTATGGATGCCTAAGGGCTGGGAGTGTGGCTCAGTGGCAGAGCACTAATCTGGCTTATGCAAAGGCCCTGGTTCCATCCACGGCACTGAAAAAGGAAACAAACCTATGGATGTCTGGAGGTTCGTATGGAATTGCTTAGAGTGTGACTCAGGCATCAAGGCCTTTAAAAACCAATTTGAAGAATCTGGGCATGACGGCTTAAGCTGGGTAATCCTGGCACCTGGGAGACAGAGACAGGAGAATTGTCACCACTTTAAGGCCAGCTTGAGATATATAGCAAGTTCCTGGTCAGCCTGTAGCATCCAGGAAAACACCATTAAAAAAGTCAAGGTAAAACTGAGTACAGTGGTACACACCTGAAGTTCCAGTCATTTTGGAGGCTGAGTCTGGAGGATTGTTTGAATCCAGGAGTTCAAAACCAGGCTAGACAATATAGCAAGACTTCATCTCAAAAATCAAAAATAAGTGATGAGTAAGAGTCAAAATGAGAACTACAGACCTAGACATTGCCAGAGTGCATTTCCTAATCATACTCTTCCAGGATGTATCCTGACTTTTCTCAGTACTGGGGGAGAGAAATGCCCTGAGCAGAAAATGTTCTGTTTTCTTCCAGGAGAAACACACACACACACACACACACACACACACACACACACACACACACACACCAAAATTCCTCTGTAAATATCCTTTATATAAGAAACTTAAGAGACAGTGAAAGGGCCAGGGGGTGGTGGCACACACCTTTAATCCCAGCACTCAGGAGGCAGAGGCAGGTGGATCTCTGAGTTCAAGGCCAGCCTGGTCTACAGAGTGAGTTCCAGGACAACCAGAGCTACACAGATAAACTCTGTCTTGAAAAACAAAACCAAAAAAGACAGTTGAAGCTGGACTGGCAAGGTGGCTCAGTGGGTAGAGGCACTTGTTGCCATGCCTGATGGCCTGAGTTCCATCTACAGGTCTCATATGGTGAGAGGAGGGAACTCTCCAAAGTTGTCCTCCAACCTCCATTCCTTTGCCTTGAGATGCACAACCTCCCTCCTCCTCCAAATAAATAAAAATAATCATTTTTTAAATACGGTAAAAGTTTTCCATCAACTGCATAACCATCTGCAAGAAGACCCTTTAAATAATGGTCACAAATAGAGTGCGTTCTTCAACAAGGAAATCTAGAGATAGTCAACAGGTGATCTATTAGACTCTAGGTGTCACACTCAGGGCTGCAGGTCACAACAAAACCCTCCTCTTTCCCACAGGTTGTTAGTAACTAGGGCTGCTACAGGACCAGATGTCCGTGTGTCTTGAAGGCAGGGTGGAGGGGGAGGCCCATTGCTTGATGACTGTTTTCCTGTATTCCTAGACGTCATGGTCTCTCCCTCTGCCTGCCTCAAGCTTTCGCTTCTCTTGGGTGCACAGGTTGCTCACGTCTCCTGACTTGTTGGCTCTATTACACTACAGTCTGTTGCCTCCTAGGACAACTTGTAATGGGACTGAAAGGAGAGAGAGGATTCCCAGGGCCTCCAGGAAGATGTCTTTGTGGACCCCCTGTGAATGTGAACAACCCCTTGCACGCGGACTCCATGTATGGGCCGGGCTCTCCGAGAGTTCCTGCGGTAAGGCTCTTCAGGGCGTGGTCCAGGTGGGTGCCAAGGATGCTCTCTCCCTGATCAAGGCCTTCGTGATGTTCTTTAGGAAAATTCACTTTCCCTTGTTACAACCGCTACCCACTCGCTGTGGGAAATTGTAAGGTGGGGCAAAGTCAAAAGAAAACAAGAGGGTAGGGACATTTCCCCACTGTTTACTTTCAAGGCTAACTCCGATGTGGTTGAGATTATATTGTCTGAAAGAGTTGTGCTTTGGCCAAGGATGTAGCTCAATGGTTAGTGCTTGCCTAGTGCGCCCTGAGTTCCAACACACAGTACTGCTTGTAACGACCACCATTGCGTATGATCCTTATTGAAGAGACATTTCCAGGTGTCAAATTACTTACCTCTGTAGCATTGTCTTTTAAGCCTTGGTAACGTTAAAATAAACATTTAAATATGTGAAGTCAAGGTGGATAGTTTTGTTTCAAAGTATTCTGAACTGGATTGACATGGTGTGGGCCTCCGGGGACTCCTCCCTGTGAGAAGCAAACAGCCTTCTATGGCTGTCCCTGTCCAGTGGGGAAGCTTTTCTGGACCCTGACCACTGTGTTCTCTGGCAGATTTTTGTGGTCAACAACCAGGAGGAGCTTGAGAAGCTGAACACTCAGAATGCCATCGCCTTTCGCAGAGACCAGCGATCATTGTACTTCAAAGACAGCCTTGGCTGGCTCCCCATCCAGGTACTCTGGGGTAGGCCCATTGGGCTGTGACCCTCCTGTCCTCAGCCAGGAAAGGGACACTCCTATTAGAAGGGAAGAAAGCTATACGTTTGGGGCTGGACTGCACTTCTTCTGTGTCTGCAGGAGAGAGCTACCCATCCTCCCTCCCTGTCTTCTGAGCAGCCAGCCCCCTCTCAGCCCCATCCCCCAAACAGAAGCTCATCTTGAGCCAGGATTCCCTTTGGGAAAGATGGCCTCTCACCCCTCCCTGAAGGAAGCGAAGGGATGCCTCTGAGACCCAGAACATTTGTTCCCAGTGCCAGAGCTTTGTGCTGCCTGGGCATGCCACCCTCGTTAATGGCTGTGTGTTTCTTTGGCCAGCTGACCCCTTTCTACCCTGTGGGTTACACTGTAAACCAGCGTGGCACCTGTGGGGATGGCGTCCTGCAGCCTGGGGAGGAGTGTGACGATGGTAATCGTGATGTGGGGGACGACTGCATTGGTGAGTGGAGCGCAGCCTGGGAGGCCTGACCAGCTGAGGGGGTGGGGTAAGCCCTGGCTACCAGCTGTGAAGGTTTGAGGCAAAGGCAAGCGACAGTGGACCAGGGGCTGCTTTCGAGAGCCCCTTCCTAATTCCAGGCTGCATGTTAATTTTTCCCTCACCCGAGCATGTCAACAGGGAGGTGTTCAGGATCATGTCCCCCAGAGAGGCCTTCCTTTCCCCTGGGCCTCTTTCTTCCAAGCCCTACTTCTTTGCAAGCTCAGAAGGGGAAGGTGATGGTCCTCACTTGTTACCCTAGAAAGGCAGAAGGAGAGGCTGAGACTGGATTGGACGGAGCTCCTTTTCTAGATGGACACTCAGGGCAAGCTGCCTCCATCTTTTGTGATAGTGCTGGGACCTGGGTCTGGAGGGTTTTTGATGGTTTGATTTTTGAGTTTTTATTGTTTTGTTTTGTTTTTTACATAAGGTGATCAGAGAAGGAGGTGAGGTAGAAGTACAGTTTTCAGAGTCAGAACAGAATTCAGCTGCTGGCTCTGGTTGCCACCCAGCTCATCCAGGATGGCAGTGGAGGGCCATTTCCAGCCTGGCTGTAAGAGAGGCTTGACATGACAGAGGCTCATGTCTTCAGAGACCCCTCAAGCAGACATGTGTGGAGGTTGTCTGGATGTGTGGACGTTGTCTGGATGTGGTTTGGGGTCAGTGCATCCATCCATGACCCGGTTTGCTGAGGTCAGAACTGGCAATGTGTGGGCACCGTTGCTGTCCTTGTCCTCAGGGCAAGATGGCAGCCACTGAGCTGAAGTTCCACCTAGAGTAGGGTTGAGAAGAAAGGGAGGTTGTTATCTATCATGCAGCTCCACCAGTCCCCTGGCAACTTTTGGATGACAATCTGTGGGGCGCTGGCTCTTCCCTGGATCCCTTTGAAAGGAGCTGTTACAATCAAAACCAAGTAGTGAGGTCTCCATTTCCTCTAAAAATGAGGGTGGCCGGGCATGGCAGCACATTTGGGAAGCTGAGGCAGGAAGATCACCAAAAATAAAAAGGCCAGTATGGACTGCATAACAAGACCCTGTGTAGGTGGATGTATGGATGGATGGAGGATGGATGGAGGATGGATGGAGGATGGATGGATGGATGGATAGAGTCTTACTGCTGGTATGAAGATAGAGGTCTTTGTGGAGGTCATATTGTCCCTCAGGAACACAGGCTGAGCCTAGTGGTAGATTGCCTCCCCAGAGCTCTGTGCTGACAAAGTCTTCACCATGCTCTCACACTGGGGTATAGTGTTCCAGTGCCCTAAGCCTTACCTTACCAACATTCCACAGTGGTACTATGAAGGGGAGGCAGTGTCACCTTCCCAGGTTTGTAGATGACATGAAGGCCCTTGTCCCCCTGTCAAGTAAATGGCAGGTGTGCTATACAGAACCCTGGTAATGTCAGCGTGACACTTAGTCCAGTCCTGAGTGAGTCTGAAGCCTTCCAAAAGTTGGTTCTCAAGTGGGTGGAATGCTCTAGGGACTCCACTGGGCCACACTGTCCTTGCTGTGTAGACAAGCCTGTTCCTGTTCTCAGTGCTATACTTTTTGTCTCCCTAGACTGTCACCGGGCCTACTGTGGGGACGGTTACCGGCACCAGGGCGTAGAAGACTGTGACGGCTCTGACTTTGGCTACCTGACATGCCAGACCTATCTCCCTGGGTAGGGAGGCCTCCTACACTCCTCCAGCACCCCCCCTTCCCTGCTTTCCTTCACAGATATTCTTAAGGGACTTTTGTGTACCTGGTACTTTGTAGACACTGAGGTACAGTAGAGTTCATGCACCCCTGGTGAACACGGTCCCCAAGAGGCCTCAGTCAGAGCAGCCACAGCCGTCAGCACCATCCTGGGCCAGGGAAGAACAGCAGAAAGGCAGCAAGCAGCCTGAGGGCACTTCACAGACTCCATCTTTCTGCCCAGAGCACAATACCCACCTCCCACAAATCCAAAGGAGATCAGACCAGAACTAATATGTAACCTCAGGGACGTAAGATATCGTTCAATAAGCCTAGATTCAGTTCCCAGTTCCACGAGAAAGAGAAAGGAGGGCCAGCAAGACGACACAGTGGGAAAAGGCACTTGCCATGCTGGTCCGGTGACCTGTGTTCGATCCCCAGAACCTGTGTAAAGGTGGAAGGAGAGGACTGACTCCACACAGTTGTCCTCTGACCTCCACATGTGCACCATGGCACATCCTCACCCTCATCACTCACGCGTATACATGCATACACACACACACACACACACACACACACACACACACACACACACAGACATAGATAGACACAGAGACACAGGGACAGACACACACATAACTTTTAAGATATAAAGGGAAAAATACCTAATCTTGCCAGTTCGTGGTCCCTCCAAGAAAATCTCCCCTTCAAGGACCTGTCTCTCTACCTTAGAGAGTCCTCACTGGGCATTCAAATATGTTAGTGTCCTTGCTCCCACAATGGCATCTTCAGGCTACCTACAGACCCCAGCCCCTGCCCAGAATGTAACCTTCCAGTACAGAATGATGCTAAATGGCCCGTGCTCAGCTGACCCTCACAGAATCAGTCATATGGTGCTCTAGGGAGCCACTCATCTGCTGACCTGTCTCCCATGAGTCCAGTACCCTCAGCTTTGGTTTCCATCACTTACCTTCCAGCAGGCCTTCAGCAGGCTGGGAAATAGACATCACCTGTCCCACAGTTACATCTATCCGGTACTCTCGGGGAGGGGAGTCTCCTCAACACTCACCCTCCAACACATATTAGCATATGCAACCTGGCTTAAGGAGTTGCACATCTCCAGTCACCCTCAGACTTCAACCCTGGGTAGGCTTGGCCAGGATCTCACTACATACGTGTGTCTGTGTGCACTGCCTGATGCCTGAACTAAGGAAGGCTCCTAACAGCCACCTACTGAATCTGGCCTGACTGAGCTGCTTAAGGGCTCCATAGAGTCATATTTGTCAACATCTGACTGGGAGTCAAAGGCTTATTCACCAGCTCACTGGGGCTATTCCTCTGGTATCTAGAAGCTTCCAAGAGACCACTGTGAATGCTTGTGGATAAGACATTGGGGATTATAATTTGCATTTGCAGATGTGTAGAGTACACCCTCCAACATGGTAGCCCTGTTCCATGTAGCTAATCAATTTTGAAATCATTAGGATTTTTAATTCAGTTCTTCAGTCACACTAGCCGAATTCCAAGAGCTCAGCAGCCGTACTAGGCCAATGCTGCCCCTTGGGCACAAATAGAGGACATTTGTATTAGTACTGAGTGAGTTCACAGATAACACTGGACACCCTTAGGCATCGAGAAGTGGGTGACTGTCTCATAGATGATGTGTTAGCATCGGGGCTAACCATCCCTCCCACCCTAGTCCCTCTGACTCAACCTCTCAGAGCCCCACACCCCAAATGAAGCAGAAAAGCTTTCCTAGACCTGGGTCCTCAGGGGTACAGTGGTTTAATGCAGTTGGATCACCAGTCGTTTTTAGAACGTGCCTGCCCCTGACCACTCTGCTGCCTCCACCCTGATCAGTGTCCTTGCCTCCCTCAGGTCCTACGGAGACCTTCGCTGCACCCAGTACTGCTACATTGACTCCACACCCTGTCGTTACTTCACATGAGGGGCTCGAGGAACAGGTGGGCTGCAGCCCGTGTAACTGGCGGCTGTATCTCTGCCCCGCACATCATGCTGGCCTTACCCTCTCCTGGGCCAGTGTCCACTGACCTTCATGCGACAAAACAAGGATACATTCTTGCTGCTAAGACATGCTTTTGACTCAGTTTGACTGGAAGAGTTTTGGACCACTGCATCCTGTCTTAATTAAAAAAACCAGAAACCTACATGTCCACCCTGGAGACTGCCCCGCCCCCCCCCCCCCCCCAATCTGGCTAAACAGCTGGCTGTAATGCCTTATCTCCTCTGGAAAGATGCTGGCTCCGGCCATGGACTTGGCTTAGCACTGTTAGACATACGGGAAGGGCAGGGCTCATGCATTTTGTTCTGCTCTCATCTGGCTTTGGGAGTGCTGGTGCACAGGCTTCTGCACCCTTCAGACCTCCGAGCACAGCTGCTCTCACCCAAGGCTGCCAGCCGTTAGGTCTCTCAAGATTTAAGAACCACAAAAGAGGAGGTGAGCAGATTCTCTTGGTGCAGCTCCCAGCTTCAGACTTGCTGAGGAGGGACCCTTCAACTGGCCAGAACCTCATCAACTTCATGTGAAGTCAGAGGTACTGAGAAAGCCACAAGATCCAAGCTCACTCCCAAGAAAAAGGTGGAGACTCAGCCGAGTCCCTTGCCATGTGAACCATATCAGAACAGAAACCTTCCTCCTCTTGGCGTTCTCAAAGGGACAGTGGTTATAGCTTCAAATCCCAGGTGTCATCTTGGCCTCTGTCTTGACAGTGCCCTTCACAACCATGTTCTGTGTGGGAACCGCACTCCACACACCCTGACCAGGGCAGGTGCTGGTGTTTTCTCATGCTGGTTTCCCTGGTCTAAGGCTCCACTGCTGAGTCCTTGCTGCCTGCTGGAAGGGCCCTGTGACCCTCTTCCACGCCTGTATCTTGCACACCGTTATGTTTACCCCTGTGTGCCTGACCTCTTCCTTTTTCCTGGGGATTCATTTCTCCCTAACCCTGCATACCTGATAACTGTCTCCCCCACATTTCCTGAGTGGGGTTTGGCTCTATTTTGGAAAGACATTTCTTTTTGTCCCCCACCCCAATACACACACCTACCTTGTCACCACATAGGCTGCCTCCTGGGCTGTTATACAAGCTCTTCAGTGAGCCTAAGCCTTGGGAACTCGGCAGGCAGCCTCTTACCCAGCAAGTCAGAACTGTGAACTGTATTTCCTGAGAGAAATCAGCCGAAGGCCGTGTCTTCGAAGGCAGGCATTTATGCTATTTACATTACTATTCTGGGGCTTCTGGGTGGGCAAGCAAGGAATAAAGGTGATTCCTAGCTGTAGCCCACTCTCCTTTGGGTGCTGGGGATAACGCTTACTGATCCTGGATGGAGTGGAGAGACTGAGTTCAGTTCTACTTCCCAAACTCTTAGATGGCTGGATTTTCAGGGCGCCCAGCTTCCTTGAGGATAATGGAGGAAACTAATGTTCAAAGAGGCAGTGAGGCTTGCCAAAGATCACCAAGTCCAGCCCTGCCAGCTCAGTCCTGGCTCTCACCTTGCTGGAGGACCTGTGGGGTGGAGACCTAGTGCCACCTGTAGATCTAGCTAAGATGCATTCTGTCCCGAGTCCCACACCTTGGAGAGCAGCATACACTTGAGGCCTTAGGTGGCCTGATTCTCTTCACAGGCAGCCACAGAGCCCATATGTGCCAGGTAAATGTCCCTTGAGGTAATTTTATGGCCAGCATGGAGCTCCATGAGGGGCTACAGTGTGGAGAGAAGAACATGGGAGGATACTCCCTGAGCTCACAGCTGGTACAGCACTTCGCCCGGAGTTAGCTGGAGGCTGCACTTCCAACTCTGCCAGCTCACCTGTGTAGATGATGCTCTATAACCCTGACAAGACAACCCAGAGATGATGAGGGATTCCTGAGGCTGTCCCTGAGGCTGTCACCATGAGTGGCTGAGATTACGGACTACTGAGGTGTCCAGTGGTAGGTAGACAGCATTCAGTGAAGGGTCTCCGCTTCATTTCTCTGCCTCCTGTCTGCTGCTGGAGTCTCTTCCACTAACACGAGCGCTATCTGCTCTCAGCAGGACCCAGAGGAGTGGAGAACAACTGCCCCACAGGCTCTCAACCCCCAGGGCCCCCAGGGAAATCCTGCCTTTAGATTACTTGGCCTATTTTTAAACAGTCAGAAGCATGGTGTCTGCTGAGTTGATCAGAACTGGGTTCCTGAACCCATGATGGCAAAGGCCACAATGTTACATTTAGCCTATCCTCTGAGAGTTTGCCAGAAACAAGTGGCTACCTGGCTGACCACTGAGGACCAAGAATAAGGGTTAGGATGTGTTTAGTTTCATTTCCAGTTGCTGTGATAAAATATCCCGACAAAAACAGCCATGGAGGTGGCGTGGGAGTGGGGTGTGGGTCAGGTGGTGAGATAGTTCGACAGGTAAAAGCACTTGCCACTGGACTGAATGACCTGAGTCCAGTCCCTCTAACCCACATGGTGGAAGGGAGAACCAGCATGTTGTTCTCTGAGCCCCACATGCATACCACTGCATGTATGTGCACACATGCTTATACAGAGGCTAAATAATAACTGATTTTAAAAGAAGAGCTTGGAGGAGAAAGGATTTGTTTTCATTGACAAATATAGGCATCATTGTGAGGCAGTCAAGATGTCAGGGACATGAAGCAGCTAGTCACATTACATCCACACTCAAGAAGACAGAAATGAATTAGTGTGTGCATGCTTACTACTCAGCTCACTTCCTCTTCTCTTACAAAGTCTATGACCCAAACCCAGGGGATGACACTGCCCACAGTGGGCTGGCTCTTGCCATATTGATGAACATAATCTAGACAATCCCCAGAAGACTCGCCCACAGATCCAGACAGTCCCTCATCAATATTCCCTTCCAAGGCGATTCTAGATTGCACCAAGTTGACAGAGCTAACTGTCATAGATGCAAACACTCTCCATCCCAGTGGCCATCACTCTGGACCTTCTCTCTTTCCGACAGGGCATCAGCCACTTGCAATAGATGTTCAGGAATACTGTGCATACCCAGACTCTAAAGAGGTTCCCTCAGGCCTACTGAGAGAGGCTGCCTCATAGGGTACCACAGCTCAAGAACGATGGGGAGGAATTTGTGGGGGAGGGGAAGGAGATTGGATTACCACATTTAGATAATTATTTACTGGTTTGGGCCTAGTAAGTCACCTATTTAGAGAGCCAGTAGTGTTTTTCTTTCTCCCTTAAGGCTGGTTATGTGAGCTGATTTGTGGTTACCTGTTTTGACCATAGCCCTTATTGCAAAATAGGAAAAAAGACGGTGGTTCTTATACTACTGCAGGTCACCTCTCTGGTGTGTCCCACCAACTAGGGAAAAAACCACCAAGTAGGTTCCTTGACTTGCAGGGAGACAAAACACCAGAACAAGGGGCACATCTTCAAGCTGAGACAGAAGCGACAGGATTTGGGGGAAGATGCATGTAATCTGTAAATTGAATAGTGATGAGCTAGGCTCCAAGCCCACAGCAGGCTACACCAAAGGGATTGACATCAGGCCCCACAGCAAAGTGGATGCAGGGCCTGATTCTTTGGAGACTCTGGAGTTGAGATGAGTATGGAGTGGTGTGCCTGGAACCCTATCAGGAATTAGCTGGGAGCTGGGGAGGACTTGCCAGACAAGCACCAGGACCTGAGTCCTGAGTACAATCTCCAGAACTGATACTAAAAAAAAAATTAAAAAGCTGGGCATAGGGATGTGAACTTGTAATATCATCGCCATGGGCTGGAGAGATGGCTCAGCAGTTAAGAGCACTGGCTGTTCCTCTAGAGGACCCGGGTTCAATTCCCAGCACCCGTAGGGCAGTTCACACCTGTCTGTAACTCCAGTTCCAGGATTTCTGACATCTCACACAGACACACACTCAGGCAAAACACCAATGAACATAAAACAAAAATAAATTATATAAAAAATCATTGACAAACAGGCAGATACAGGTGGAACCCTGGGCTCAATGGCTAGCAGCCTGTCTAGCCTACTTGGTGAGTTCCAGGCCAGTGAGAGACCCTGTCTCAAAAAAATAAATAAATAATAAAGGAGGAGCAACACTCAACACCGGAGACAGTGCCCTTTAACTTCCACACACATGTCCCTGCATGCACACATACATGCATGCAGAAAGAGAGAAAGAAGGAAAACAGAGAGGCAAGCTGGGAGAGGGAGACAGACAGGTGCACGCGCACACACATACACACACGGATTGGGGGGGGGGCGCATACAATTCTGTGTTTAGGCTAGAGGTTGAAACTGCTTTTCTGTGCTTTTCCATGAGGGTCAGTTTTCCCAGGCAACAGTGGGATGCTCCCTTCATACTGATTGACTTTCAGGGCGCTGAGGAACAACAGCCTGTGAGTTCAGTCACAAAGACTGGCAGTGATAGAAGTGTCAGGTGACGGTAGTAACAAAGCAGGCTGGCAATGTCACTTCCCGTTAATTCTGTAGCTGGCTCTTGGTGTCTTATGAACGGCAGATGGCCATGACGCCTCCTGGGCTGAAGTTTCGCACTTTCAGTACTGAACTGGCTTTTGAGGATTTCATTAGTGAGAGGGCCCTGTTCTGCCCAAATGACTCCCAGGGACACAGTCTATCAGAGGCCAGCCCAGGACCCCTCACTACCCAGCTGTAAAGTTGACATGTGTGTAAGTACAGCATGGTCTCTGGAGAAAACCTAGCAACTAGTACTTAGGGAAAGTACTAGAACATATTTCTGAGTATTTCCTGCAACACACAAATATCAACCAACCTAATAGGGACACAGAGAGCACACTGGGTGTATCAATAGAGAACTTCCAAAGCTCACATGATTGACAGGTCAGCCTATGCCCCACTGATGGCTCCCAGGAATCTAGCCCCATCCATCTCCTGTAGTGGAGCAGGCTGGTTTAAACCATCAGTGAAGTTCGGTTCTTCTACCTATGTGGAGAAAGAGCAGCTCCTGGGTCAAGGCCATTGGCCACTGGATCTTATTCCAGCATTAATTACCTATGTGCCCAGAGGTTCCAAGAGCAAAGGTTACTCAGCATATGACACAAGAGTGAAGCTGGGTGTGGTTGCACACATCTATGATCCCAATACTTGGAGACTGAGGCAGGAGGATCATGAATTCAGGCCAACTTAGGCTACATAGCAAGTTCAAAGCCACCCATGTCAACACCGTGAGGCCTCGTTTCAAAGAGTGGTGGAATAAGGGATCCTGATCTTATCTTACCCAGCTCCACTGAGCTGCAGAGGAAGTGAACCCCCATTGCTTTTATCTGAGGGGCTCCCTTCGGAGGGCCCACCCTGAGTTCTTCCCAGACCCATACAACTCTCCAAGAAACACAGTCTTCGTGAAGGAAGGTAGTGGTCCCTACTCATTTCTCCTAGCTTCTGTGGGTGTGAAAGGGGTCACTTGTGACACTTTCTGTGGCAAGGCTCTGACATCTCCAGTTTCCAATGGTGCAGCTGAGGCGTAAGTGAGTGAGAAGCAGGGCTGGGGGCGGGGCTTTAAATATACAACCATTACAGCCATGAAATCTTGCTTTCCTCCTCTTGAACAGGGGAGGGGCTGCTTTGACCAATAGAATCCTATGGACTTCCTCAGGCTAGGCCATAGGTCACACAGTTTCTCAGAATATATCCAGAGAGTACCAGGTTTTCAGAAGAACGCCAACTCCCCCGAGATGGCTGTGCAAGGCCATGCAGGCCTCGTGCCTGATGGGCCCAGATGACCTGCCTCCCAGCCATCCCCACCCAGGTGCCAGATATGTGAATGAAGCCACAGAAGCAGATCTGCACAGCCAAGTATGGTCCCAAACCTTAATCAACAGATCCCATGATGTAAAATGGTTGCTGTTTTAACCTACTGAGTTTTGGATGGTTTGTTACAGTAACTGGAATCTGGAATGTTGTTGGGGTAAGGAAGACCTCATAGCTTCGCATGTCACCTTGATACACCTGGAAAGTAAGACCCTCAATGAAGGAATTGCCTCTATCAGGCTGGCTTGCGGGCACATCTGTGGGCATTTTCTTGATTGCTAACTGGTATGCGAGGGCCCAGCCTACTATAGGTGGTGCCACCCCCAGGCAGCTGGGCTAGGCTGTGTAGGAAAGATAGCTGAGGCAGCCAGAGTGAGCAAGCCAGGAAGGCAATATTCCTCCATGGTTACTGCTTCAAACTCCTACCGTGAGTTCCTGCCCTGTCTTCCCTGGGTGATGGACTGTAATCCATAAGCCAAATAATCCTTTTCCTCCCTCAAGTTGCTTTTAGAACAGAAGGGGGAAAGGAAGCAAACTACAGCACAAAGGGGTGGGTGTGTATGTGCGTGGGTAGGAACATCCAACAGGACCCGCTGGCTTGCATTTGGCGCCCTCTGCAGGAACCAGAAATAGAATCTTAGAAACTAGTCTGCTCCTACTGGGATTTCCTATCTCAGAGCCATACACACAGTGGCAGAGCCCCAGAGGCCTCAGTGACCCTACTGCCCTGTTTTCTTTCTCTCTTTTTAAATTTTATATGCATTGGTGTTTTGTCTGCACGTATGTCTGTGTGAGGGTGTCGGATCCCCTGGAACTGCAGTTACAGCCATGTGGGTGCTGGGACTTGAACCTGGGTCCTCTGGAAGAGTAGCCAGTGCTCTTAAACCATGGAACTGTCTCTCCACCTCTCCTCTCTAGCTAGCTCTTGCTCCTTGCCTTTGACAGCCTGGACCAGGCCACAGAGACAAGGCTCACAGAGTAACACAAGGTAACACAAGGGTGTCCCTGCTCCAGTCGAGCTGGCCAAGGCCATGCCAGATGAGCTAAACCTCACACTGCATGGCCTGTGGAGGAGCCCGCTAGCCCAGAACTGCCTAGCCAAGCCCAGTCTAAATTGCCAACCCACCGACTTGTGAGCCAAATGAACACTTGTTGCTTTAAGTTACATAGTTTGGGGATGATTTCTTGCATAGCATGACAGAGGAAGCTGTTCACTGAGAACAACAAAACTCCCTTAGGAAGTGAATGTACACAACCACTTCCCCACCAAGATGGTTCAAGTCTGTGTTCACCTGAGAACAGGGGTCCCAGCTGCAGAATAAATAGAAGAGGGATAAATATCCCCGGGAGGGATAGCTCTCTTAGCATGGAATTTTAGTCAGTCCAAATTTGTTGAGATACCCATTAGAGACCCCCGAGAGACTAAAAATGAAACATCTAGAAGTTTACAGCCTAACGGGAGCCAAGGTCACAAGCCAGAGGCAGGCTGTGCTGAGGCAGAAAAGTGAGATCACGGCCAGCTGAATGTCAGGTGGGGGTCCCAGGTGTGTGCAGCATGTGGCAAGGCATTCCAGGTGGAACTGGGTGAGCTAAAGTGGCTGGATGATGTAGCGAGGGATCTAGCTTAACTCTCAGACCCAGCCCTAAGCTTCCTACCACACCAAGAAAATTGTCTCAGATGCCGTGTGTAAGTTTTGAACTTTATAATGTTTATTCTTTGGCATTTAAATTTTTTAATGGATACAGAAAAACCTATTTACATTTGAATGGGGGCACTATTTAGTGTTTGATACATGTACAATTTTTATTTGTGACAGGGTCATCCTATACAACCCAGGCTGGTCTTGAACTTTTCATGCTCCTGCCTCCACCTCTTGAGTGCTGGGGTAAGTAGTATACCAGCTTGTCTGGAATTTGTGTAATATTTAAATTAGGATAAACATATTTATGTCCTCAAATATTTGCCATATTCAGGAGTTCTTATTCTGTGAATCCCTTGTCTCTGGCTGGGGTGTAGACTGCTCACATCTAAGAGGAATGTGGATGAGAGCAGAAGGCAGTGCAGGTTACCTGGACCAATTTTGAATCATCCAGAACATGTCATGCTCATTTAGGAGGCTGTTAGCTCCAGTGAAGCATGAACAAGCCTTAGAGACTGTCTAGACTTTCACCAGAAGGTTTGTGCTCTTGGAGAGAATAAGAGGAAGACAATAAATAACGGTTAGCCAGGCATCTATAGGAGAAATTTTGGTTCAGTTTGTGCCTAACAACAGTCTTAGCACATTTACAATTTCCAGATGCCCACATTCCCTTAACATGTTTTTCAGGTGATGGTTTGATATTGGCCTTCTACGTTTCTTTGAGTTCTTGCAGCCAAAGTAAGATAACAAAAGTCCCAAATCATGCAAATGGAACACATAGTAATATGTTTATAGGAGGGCACCAGATGGAGAGATTCTAGTGTAAGTGAGGAATGGGAAACCAGATGTCCCAGCTTTAAAGTGTGGAGACTTGACACCCCCACCTATATGCAGCTAGAGAACAATTGTGACTTTTTTCTCTCTCTCCATCAATAAGGTGGTTCCCATGGAAATAAATGCATGTCTGCAAGCTTGTCTGCATTACCTTTACCAGATTAGTCACCTTCCAGTCCATTACAACAACCACAGAATTTAATAAGCTGTGTATCTATATTTATGTTCTCTCTGTGTATATCTGTCCTTCATTGGAAATTTTCATTCACAAAATGAAGTTTTGACACAGTTAACTGAGGGCAAGAAATTGAGGACAGAGTATTTAAGAAGCTTCTATGAAACCTCCAGATTGCTCTGTGCTACTCCACAGGATGTAACTGATAAGTTTTGGGCCTCCTGAAGGCCTCTCCAGCGAAGCAGCAAGCTGAATCAGACCGAATTGGAAAGCCCAGGTTTAAAGGGTAAAGTGCTCCTGGGCGATGCCCTGGCCCCTCAGAGAGGAGATGGGGACTTGAGACCAAAAGAACCACGTGTCTGTTTTCTGGGATGTTGCTTATATACCCTGTGGAAGTGGTCTTGAGCCTCTGTGGGGGAGGAGCTGTGTTTGGTGGGCTTTGAAGGGATGGGTTTAGGGAAAGAGATGGGGAGAAGAGTTGAGGTGGATCTTCCACCAAACTCCTTCCAAACATTCTAGACTCTTTGGGTAATGGGATGCCAGGGTGCCAGGGGTTGAGGTGGAGCTCCCACCCAAACAGTAACAGGGTTAATTTTCCATCCCCTTCAACCCTAGTACTAAGACTGAACCTAGCACATTGCACATTATAGGTAAGTAGTCTCTCTCTGAGTTACATTCCTGACCTATAACTCCATTTATCCGCTACAAATACTACAGGAAAGATATCAAGATGAGCTTGAATTTCTATTTGGCTACCCTAAGACTGGTCAATGTGAGTAGCTGACAGAATGCTTTCAAAGTTAGGAATGTTTATATGAGAGAGAAGAAGTGCCCAGTCCACATTGCACAATACTGACAGTTTAGTCTGAGAAAGGCTGATAGTAAAGTGTTATCTCCCTGCACAAATGCAAGGGGGAAAATCCTTAATTTATCCGGTAACCATACAGCAGATACCTGATGAAGAGAATGAACAAAATGTTTGGAATCCAATTGAAATGTTAGACTTACGAAGATTTAAGGAGGCAATAGCATCTTATGGCATGCATTCTCCATATGTAAAACAAATGTTAAACACCTGGTCAACTTGTAATAGGATTATACCACAGGATTGGCAGGATCTAGCACAGGCTGTTCTTGAGCCTGGACAAAATCTTCAGTGGAAAATGTGGTTCAGCAACGAGGCTAGAAATATAGAAAGACAATGGAGGGATAATGGAATACAAGTCTGCCAGGATCAGATTATTGGAGAAGGCCAATATGCTACAGTAGAAGCACAAAGTTTATATGATGTCCAAATCCTAGTTCTATGTCGAACGGCAGCCTTAAATGCATGGGACAGAGTTGAGGAATCAGGAAAAAAAACTGAGTCATTTACAAAGGTTATACAGGGCCCAAAAGAATCTTTTACAAACTTTTTACAAAGATTGACTTCAGCAGTACAGAAAATGGTTCCGAATATAGAGGCTAGTCAGATAATAATTGAATCTTTGGCCTTTGAGAATGCAAATGCGGCATGCAAAAGAATAATCAGGCCGTTAAAGGCAAGATCTGCACCTTTAGAAGATTGGATTAGAGAGACGATTAATGTTGAGGCTTATGACCAGGATGATATGTGGGTAGGAAAAGCAATGTCAAAGGGTTTGAGCAATGTTAGATGTTTTGGATGTGGAAAGCAAGGACATTTAAAAAGGGACTGTAAACAGGTTATTCCTAGAAATGTTTCTTCAAAGAACACTGGCAATAGAATGCCCCTTCCTTCTGGAGTATGCAGAAGGTGTGGTAAAGGAAAACACTGGACAAACGAGTGTAGATCAACAAGGGACAGACAGGGTAATCCTTTGCCTCGGGCTTCGGGAAACTCCCAGAGGGGCCTCAAGCAGGCCCCCACAGTAAATCCAGTTCAAACCTTTCCAGCAATTGTAGAAGAGGAAATCCCTGCTCTAAGCGATTAAATAACCAAATGCCTATTGGAATAAATCATGTTGGTCGAGATGATGAAACAGATAGAATAGGAAATTCAGGAAAAAACATAAAAAATTTTTTTTGGCAAACTTCTATTAATGAACAAAGACCAAAACTGACAATAAAAATAAATGGTGTAGCCGGGCGGTGGTGGCGCACGCCTTTAATCCTAGCACTCAGGAGGCAGAGGCAGGCAGATCTCTGTGAGTTCAAGGCCAGCCTGGTCTCCCAAGCGAGTTCCAGGAAAGGCGCAAAGCTACACAGAGAAACCCTGTTTCGAACAACCAAAAAAAAAAAA
>CABHPP010117877.1:25292-44073 GCA_902168425.1 Peromyscus attwateri | reverse complement strand
AAAAAAAAAACTTAAATCTCATTGTGGAAGCTACTGTATTGTTGTGGAAGCTTCAGAGAGTTACACAGTATTATTAGTCCATACATCTTTACTTGTAAGTGTTCATTGCAAAGAGTCATTGGTCTGAGTCTAGGCCTCTGATTTCTGTGACACTGAGCTCTCCCTGGGGCTCCTCTAGGATATCCTGTTGTTGCTCTGTCATGGAAATTCTGTAGCTTTGCATCTTCAGGTCTGATGCCTTCACATGCACCAGCAGTTCATAGATGAGGTGAGTGTTGGGGTGGGCCAACTCATAGGCCTGGTTCTGGACCTAGGTGGTAGCTGAGTTAGTAGGCTTGCAAGCTTTCCCTCTTTGTTACCACCTGGGTGAGCTCTCCAGCACTACTATGGCTAGCTCACCCAATGTAGTAGAGAGCAAGGAATGGGGCCCAGTGCTCCTTCACTCACACCCTTGGATCCAGCTCACCAACTCTCACACCATCAGGGCCAGCTCTATTGTCTTGCCCAGGCAAGGTACAAGATCTGCTCTCTGGATTGCTGCATTTGGTGAGCAGCAGGGCCAGCTATTCTATTCTCATGGCTTGGAGATTGGCTTTCCCGCCTATCACAGGTGGCTAGGTGTGTGGGGGAGGGGCATATTTCTTTTACTCTTGTCATCCCATGGCATATGAGAGAGGAGGTGGGGTCAGCTCTCTTGCTCTCACATCCACAAGCATGGCTCACCTGTACCCCTGCCAAGAGGGTCAGCTCTAGTGTGCTGCCCAGGCAAGGGGCCATGCCTGCTCTCCCATTTGCTGCAGCTAGTAAGGGGCAGGGCCAGTTCTCCCATTCCGGTGACCCTGGGGCCAGCTCTCTCACCTACTGTAAATGGCAAAGGCAGGGGAGAGAGGGCATTTTTTTCCTCACTTATGCCACCACATGGCAGATGGTGGGGCAGGGTCAATCCTCCTGCTCTCATAACCCCTGGACCCACTCACCTGTACCCCTGTCAACAGGGTCATCTCTATTGTGCTGCCTAGGCGAGGTGCAGGGCCTGCTCTCCTGAGTGCTACTGCCCATAAAATCAGGGCCAGCCACCTCAGGCAGTAAGGGGTAGAGGGAGTCGTCTCTTCCTTACCCACTTGATCTAATGGCAGATGAAGGGCAGGGCCAGATCTCCCATGCTCATTTGCAGTACCATATCACCTGTGCCCCCATCAATGTGGGCAGTTCTACTATGCTGCCCTGGCTAAGGTCAAGGCCCACTCTCCCCAAGTGCTGTAGCCAGTGAGGGTCAGGATCAGCCCTCCCACTCTCATGCCTCTGGGAGCAGCTTTTCTGGCCTGAAGTAGGTGGTGAGGAGCCAAGGGCAAGGGAATTATCTCTTACTTGCCTATGTGACCATGTGACAGACCGAGGGACTAGCTTTCCTACTCTTGCTTCAGGGCCAGCTCACCTGTACTCCACCATCAGGGACAGTTCTACTGTGCTGCCCTGGAGAGGTGCAAGGCAAGCTCGGTGACGGGCAGGGCCAGTTCTTCCTAGGGCTGCAAACTTTGAGTGGCAGGACTAATTCTGTATAGCCCTATCCTTACTGCTTTCGGTAGTAATAGGAGCCATGGATATCAAGACAAACCAAGGCTGCCATAGGGCCATGGACCTAGACATGGTCCCTGGAAGCAGCTTAGGCCTGAGGACACCATGGCCCCATGTGGCACCACAGGCTACTTGGATTTGCTTGGCCCTGGAAGAGGCTCTACACTTGGATATTAACTTGGCCTTAGGTGGTAGCCCATTCCCCTGATGTCTGCAAGGCCCTTAGTGGTGCTATGGGCCATGGACATCAATACAGACTCCAGTAGTGATTGGACCACGGACCAGACATGGTCTTTGTCAGTAGCTCAGGCTTAGACGTTACTATGGTCCTGGTAGACAGAGCAGGTAACTTAGATTGGCATGGACCCAGTGGCAGCATGTCCTTTGAACCCCCGTATGGCCTTAGGTGTGGTCCCAGATCTCAGGCATGGGCATCCACATTCCTTTCGATGGCAGCAAGAGTCTTGGACATCAACAGAGTTTCTGTCTGTGGCAGGGCCACAGATCCAGACATGACTCCTGCCACAGCTTAGGCTCATACAATGTCCTGGCCCCAGGATGGCAACGCATGTTACTCAAGTCTGTATGGTCCTGGCACCCGCACAGCCCTCAGGCACCAAGAAGGCCACGGGTGGAGGCCCAGATCTTGGCATCCATGTGGTCTTCGGTGGCAACACAGGTCAGACATCAACACAGACTCAGGCCACAGTAGGACCATGGACCAAGACGTGGTCCTTGGCAATAGCCCAGCCCTGAGGCCATTTTGGCCCTAGTTGACATTGCACATCTCCCAGATCAGCATGAGCCAAGTGGTGGTGTGGTGCCCAAAAGCCAACATGTCCCCAGGTGGCAGCCCAGATCTGGGGTATCTGCTCAGCCTTCTATTGTAACAGAAGCCACAGACATTGACACAGACCCTGCCTGCAGTAGGTCCAAGGACCTAGATATGGCCCACAGCTACAGTTGGGGACCTGCTGACACCATGGCCTCAGGTGACAGCATGGGCCACCCAGGTCTATATGACCCTGGTGTTAGCTTGACCCTCTTAAGACCAACATGGCTTTAGGTGTCACCCTGGACTGTGGGCCTCTGCACAGCCCTCTATGGCAATAGGGGCCATAGATGTCAACTCAAAAGTCCAGCCGCAGCAGAACCATAGACTCAGACATGGCCCCTAGCTGCAGTCTGGACTGGATGTCACCATGGTCTTGGGTGGCAGCACAGTAATTCTCGATTGGCATTTCCTCTATGGGGGCAGGTCCCTTGGACATCAGCTTGGTCATAGGTAGTAGCCCAGACTCTGGGCATACACAGGGCCCTCAGTGGTAAGAGGAGCCACGGACATCAACACAGACCCCCACAGCTGCATCAGGCCCAGGGACTAATTCATGACCCTTGGCTGCACTCCAGGCCCAGACATAACCATAGTCCCAGGTGACAAGCAAACCACCTAACTCAGCCTGTTCCTCACTACCCTCACCTCTTCAGATCTACCTCTATCCCCAGCACAGTAATCGTTCTACCTCTTATAACATGAATTGCTAAACAGTCTTATTAATAAAACCCAGAGCCAGATATTAGGGTGCAAGCTGAAAAATCAGAGAAACATAACAGGCCAACCATGTTCTTACTGCTAGGAAAATCTTTAGCCCAAGAGAACTACTTCCTGTATACTCATGCCTATATACTTTTCTGTGCCCTGCCATCTTACTTCCTCTCTCTGCCCAGCTACATACTTCCTCTTTCTGCCCAGCTCTATCACTTCCTGACTGTCTGTACAGACCTCCAGACCTCTATGCTTAACTAGTGCTGGGATTAAAGGCATGTGCCACCATACCTGGCTCTGTTCCCAGTGTGGCCTTGAACTCACAGAGATCCAGATGAATCTCTGTCTCCTGAATGCTAGGATTAAAGGTGTGTGCTACGATTGCCTGACTTTTATGTTTCATATAGTGGCTGGCTTTTTCCCCTGATCCCCCGGCAAGCTATATTTGTTAGAGTACAAATAAAATATCACCACAGTCTCTCTCTCTCTCTCCCATTTTGCCACCTGGTACTCACTGTAATGGTGCCCAACTGTAGGATGCCAGAGGTGCCAGGCCAGCTGGGTCTAAATAACTATAAAAAATGTATTTTTAAATCCATATTTTAAAAGATTCTGTTTCTACAATCTAAAATCACTACTTGTCTTCTTTCTTTTTCTTTTTTTTTCCTTTCTTTGTTTTTCAGGGCAGGGTATAGCTGAAGTTTTCTCTAGTCCTGCCTGGCTTATGGTCAGGACAAATCTCTCTCACCCACCAGTCCTGCAGCCGCTTAGACCCAATCGAGTAAACACACAGAGACTTACATTGCTTACAAACTGTATGGCCATGGCAGGCTTCTTATTATCTAGTTCTTCTATCTTAAATTAACCCATTTCTATTAGTCTATAAGTTGCTATGTGGCTTGTGGCTTACCGGTACCTTACATCTCACTTTTCATGGTGGCGGCTGTCAGTGTCTCTCTTACTCAGCCTTCCACTTCCCAGAATTCTCCTCTGTCTTTTTCCCACCTATACTTCCTGCCTGGCTCCTGGCCAATCAGTGTTTTATTTATTAACCAATCAGAGCAACACATTTAACATACAGAACATCCCACAGCAGCAGGGTTTCTCTGTGTAGCCCTCACTGTCCTAGAACTTGCTTTGTAGATCAGGCTGGCCTTGAACTCAGAGATCTTCCTACCTCAACGTCTTGAGTGCTGGAATTAAAGGCATGTGCCATTATCACCTAGCTTGTCATCTTGATAAAAAAGTCAAATTAACTTAACTTTAACCTATTAAATGTCTTTAATTCTTTTGGACCAATTAATTTAGTCAAATTATAGAGTCAAAATACTAGATAGTAACATAGCTAGTTCTCAAATTTAGCTCATAAACACTGAGCACAATGTTTAATTTTTCATGTGTTTTATTTTTCAATGTTAATATTTAGCATTTTCTGAATCTGAAAGTATCCTTTTGTTTCCCTTCTTCTTGCTGTTGATATCTTACACACCTTTGGAAACTTCCTCTAATGCCTCAGTGGGAATGTTTCCGTGCTCCCTTGGCTTTTCTGACATAATCTTTAATGCATCTCTATCAAAGATCTTATTTGATTTCATATCTGTCTCCCTTGATGAACTGCTCTGTCCCACTGGGTTTGTGACAACCCCCACCATCCAAGCATGCATGCAGATGCTTAATAACTGTTACATGAATGATTCCCAGCCGAATTCACTTAGACTGAAGAAAAATACCAACTGAATATTTAATGTGGTCAAAGTATTAGATGGAGACTAAAAGCCCTGGACTTGAAACCTTATAGTACTTATTTCTTTATATCTGTTCCATTAATTTGTATTCACTCTAAAATAAAGAGATTTAACAGGTTGGTGTCTCTGTTCCTTATTTTTCTAAATGTATATTATATTACTTTTAACCTTCCTTTTTTACCTTTCCTTAATTCTTCATTTGTTTCCATACACTTATGGAATAATTAATATGTACCTAGACATTTGGAACATAGTTCCATCAAGACTTCCTATTTTAATGGGAATATATCCACTATTTACTTCACCAATTATAAGCATGCTATTCCTTCAATAATTTGTGTGGAATGTGGTATGGAATCAGAAATGACTTTATTTTTCATGAGCAGAGGCTACAGTAATGAGCTCTCCAAAAAGGGTATAGTATTTTAGGAAAATCATCTATCAAGTGTTATTGTTTTCTCACAGTATAGAAATGTCTGGAATTAGCAAAAGAATATATAGGGAAAAGGTAATAAGTCAGTTATCTTACTGTAGCCCTCACATAGTTCCTTGAGATAACATTTTTATTGACAGATTAATTACTGATGTGTTTATAAAAGTTATGGTACTGAATAGGCATATATTTAGCTAAGTTCAGATCATTAAACCATGATCCAATAAATGATGGAAGCAGATACAGAGACCCACAGTCAAGCACTTGGCCAAGATACTGAAATTCAGTTGGAGGGAGAAAGGGTTGTAAGAGCAAGGGGGCTCAGAATAATGATGGGGAAAACCACAGAGATAGCTGACCCAAGCTAATGGGAGCTCATGGACTCTGGACTTAAAGCTGGGGGGCCTGCATGGGACTGAACTAGGTCCTATGAATGTGGGTGAAAGTTGTGTGGCTTGATGTGTTTGTTGGTCCCATGGCAATGGGAGCAGGACTTACCCCAGGTACAAGAAATGGCTCTTTAGACCCCATTCCCTATGGTATGATGCCTTACTCAGTCTTGATGCAGGAAGGGAGGGGCTAGGTCCATCCCCAACATGGTATGACAGCCTGTGTTGACTATCCAAGGGAGGCCTTACCCCTATGAGGAATGGGATGCGGGTGGGATAGGGGTAAGTTAGGGGGAGTGAGAGAAGAGGAGGGAGGGGGAACAGGAGTTGATATGTAAAATAAAAGAATTTTTTTTTTTACTTTTATTGATTCTTTGTGGATTTCACATCATACATTCCTATCCCACTTATCTCCCTGTCCCAATGTGACCATCTCCCCTCCCCCCAAAACAAAACAAAATTTAAAAGAAAAACCAAAAACCAACCAACCAAACAAACAAAAAAATGAGAAGAAACACATCCTGGAAGCTGCGGTGTGACAGTGAGTCCCACAGTTTACCCATTAGTCCATCCATCTTTTTTTTAATAGTCTGATTGTTCTTTATTTTATATCTAGAATCCACTTATGAATGAGTACATACCATGATTGTCTTTCTGGGATTGGGTTACCTCACTCAGGATGATATTTTCTAGTTAAAAGAAATTTTTTAATAAAAAATCATATAAAAAGGAAATATTGAAAATGGCAATGTCAGCATTAAATTCATCTTTTTACTAAAATGAATCACATTTGAAGCCAATGTAGTTTTACCTGCCAAATTTGCAAGTACTTTACAGAACAACTGATACCCAGTAGTTTCATGATCATGTCAAAGATAGTGTGTGTGTGTGTGTGTGTGTGTGTGTGTGTGTGTGTGTGTATGTGTGTGTGTGTATCTGCAGTGTGTCTAATGAGACTCTAAACTGATGCTATCTTTCTGGAGAGAAAATCCATAAGATATAAAACTTTAAAATTCTCAAATATAATTTCTAGGATTTTTCTTTAGGAGAATATTATGAATTTTCAGAAAGATATCATATAATAATCATCGTAGTATTGTTTATATAGACAAACAATTGAAATACCAGACAATACATAATATATAATATACCATGGATCTATATTTCTGAAGTTGGAAAAAAAATTAGTTACATCAAAATTATATCAAAATTCTAATAATTTACTCAAAGAAAGGTTTATTTGTTTCCTTTTCTCTCATTAAAACTGGGAATGGCAAAAGTCCTACCTCCACATAGCCACTCCAACAAAGGCTGGTGGAAATTCTGTCACAGCATGCTTGTCCACTCTCTCTCAGTAGAAAAGAATGAAATTAATGGCAGCACATGCCAGCTCTTCAATATACCAAGAAATAGTGTTTGTCCATGATGTTGATGGTCATTGAGAGAATTCATTGTAAAGTACTACCTGACAAGAATGGGGCCAGTGAACATAGCAAGTAAAAATAAATTCTTTGAGTGCTTAATTGCTTTATTTTAGCAGTTATAAAAGCACATCGTGTAGTGTTATAAAATGACTAAATACTCATGACACATAAGTGAAAATAAGATTAGCTGGCTGTGTGGAGAAAAATCTCATATCTATTCACTTCATGCATTTTTAAAATATATTTAAATTAAATGTGTCTTATGTTTCCTTAACATATATTTGTGATATAAAATGACTGGTTTTATTATGACATTTTTATACATGTATATAATGTACTTTGATGATATTTATTCATCCTATTGGTTTATTTTTCCCCTCTCCCTGCTGACCCCCTTCATCAAATTAGGTACAAATAATTGCTGTTTGCCTTTGGATGCTTAATTCAAGTGTCTCTTTCCTCTTTGTTACCATCTACCTTATGCAAGGTATAGGGCTAGGCAGACAGAATACAGAAATGAACAACATAGACATTAATCTGAAGAAATTCACAGTCCAATGAGAAAGAAATAGACATTGCTTGGACGGTTGCAAGTACATTATGGTAAGATAGTAGAGGGGCATACCATATACGATGGGAGAGCAGAGGTAAGAAGATGAAAAGAACTGGAGATGGTGTTAACAATGATGAGATGGTTGTTCTGAGCAGTAGAAGTCCAATAGCTTCCAAACATAAAAGGGACACTAAAAGTCTTAACCTTGGTTTTAAAAACCCATACTTGTCAACCTTATTGCCTTACCTCTACCCTAATATGGCAGTTGAAGCTCCATTCCAACAAAGAACTTTCTACTATAATTGTAGAATTGCAGACCAGAATATTAGTTATATGTCCTAATACCAGGATCTAAGATGCTTGCCATAGGGTCCTAAGTAACTGGGTAGTCTTTTTTTTTAAGTAACCTTTTACTTTTTTGAGTCTCTACTAAAATCACATCATTCCCCCCTTCCCTTTCCTCCTTCTAAACCATCCCATGTAACACCCCCTGTACTCTTTAAGGCCATGGTATACATACTACATATATATATATATATATATATATATACATATTATACATATATACATATACATATGTGTGTGTGTGTGTGTGTGTGTGTGTGTGTGTGTGTGTGTACAAGGTTTGAATACTTAGAATGGCCTAGTTCTCTTCTCTTGAACCTCATACAGCAAGTTACTAAGGTCAGTTCCTGCTCCACAACTGAACATCTTCCTCCTATTTAATTAATCATAAGTCATGACAATGTAATTCTCAAGAGTACAAGTATCTCTTTTGCCAAAGTACTTTCTTCCTTCCTATGACACATCTACCAGAATATATATTAATCATATATACATTAAGTATTTATTAATTATATTTTATTATATTTTATTTTAATTAATAATTAATAAAATTAATTATATGTGATTTTATATTATTATAATATATAGATATCTATTAATACAATGTATATGTATATGAGACCAATATCATCGCCTAATGAACACAAATTCATTGTGTTTACTGGATCCTCTTTGGAAATAATTATTTGAAACATTAGGTGCCTAGAGTATAACAATGGCAACTGGCCGGGCGGTGGTGGCGGCGCACGCCTTTAATCCCAGCACTCGGGAGGCAGAGCCAGGCGGATCTCTGTGAGTTCGAGTCCAGCCTGGTCTCCAAAGCGAGTTCCAGGAAAGGCGCAAAGCTACACAGAGAAACCCTGTCTCGAAAAACCAAAAAAAAAAAATAATAATAATAATAATGGCAACTGATTTGGCAACACAATTTCTTATATTGTGAAGTCTTACCATTTTCCATATCCAAAACCATTTTGGCTGTACCACTGTTCCCTAACGCTTCTTACCAGGAGATATTGGCTTCTGGCTAGTGTTCCATTAATGTTTATCATCTTTATCAGCATATTTATAGCTATTTCACAATGATGGATTGTTAAAATGATATGATAACGATTTTTGTACTTGGATTATATTCATAAGGAATGTGAAATCATTTACATCCATAAAATATGATTATCTTAAGATTGCTTATTTTAGAGAAAATCACTTTGTACTTAGTGCATTATACAATTCCCTATTGTTTCTACTGGTTAATGATGTAAATTAATAATGTCCCAGCATGCTATTCATCATTTCAAGATAGAGATATAACAGGGAAAATATTGCCAGCTTAATAAAATGTACATAAAATTGGTTTAGGCAGTGTTTATGAACAACAATAACAAAAATAAATCAATAGAGACTGATTTTACATCTTTCCATGTGTTGATAAAACACACATGCTAAAATAAAATAACACCACTACCCCATTCACCAAGTTAAATTGTTCCTAATTCAAAAATGTTTACTGCATTGCAGAACATAGAAGCTAGTTGTAAGATATGAATGGCAGTGCAAATAAAAAGCATGTTAAATATATGATGTATATGTGTGTGTGTGTGTGTGTGTGTGTGTGTGTGTGTGTGTGTGTGTGTGTGTAATATAGTTATCCACTAGAATGAAGTAAAAAAAAATCTCCTTCATGGACACTATACAATAACATAGAACATTAGGTTTCAATTTTTAAAAGATAATATAAAATTTTATTGGATTAAAGATAAAGCTAGGGACTAGAGAGATGTCTCAGCATTTAAGACTATGTTCCGTTCTTACAGAAGATCCCAGATGAATTCCCAGCACCAACATCATGTGCCTTAAAATTGCCTGTAACTCATTCTCCAGGTGATCTGATGCAGTCTTCTGGCCTTCATGGGCATATGCGTATAGATATATATGCTATACTTATATATAAACAAACACTAAGAAATTAAACATTAAGGTAGCTTTGCTACTTAAGGTGAGGTACATATACCAATAGCACTGTCATTTATAGGACAGTACATGCAAAATTCAAAATGTGTGCTACAAAATGTCAGGATCTCCAGCTTAAAAAGATCCCTGGATGATCCCTACGCATATTGACATTTGAGGATCGAATTTAAATGAAGTTTATTTCTTTGGTATCTATATCCTAGATAGAAAATGGGATGGATAGAAACAGAACAAAGTAAGAATACAAAAATTAGAGGGTAGAAATGAGGAATGGAATTTTTTTCTTCTTTTTTCTTTTTTTTCTGATGCAAAACACAAAGGGGTTTATTGATGAATGGAATTTTTAAATGAACAATCAGAAAGGGGCTCAAAGGCATGGTTTTCTCCAAAACCTCCTTATCTACCCACTCTTTCCCCTCCTTTGAAAGGCACATTCTTTGGTCCTGAAGCCTTTAAGCTATTTTATGTCTTTACAGCAGTGTTACTCAACTAGACAGCAGGAATCACTTGAGGATCTTTTATTGAAACAGTTGCTTCTTTCCCTGGCCCAATTAAACAAGAATCTCTGGTGATGGGCCTGGAGCAAAATCAGTAGTTTTGAAAAGCTCTCCAAATGATTCTAATGTATAGTCAGGATTGAGAGTCATCTTACCACTTTATGATGACGGCTTTAATTTTGTATTTGTTGATCTTAAAATTGGATTTCTCAAAGGCACCTCTGTTCATTATCAAAAGCAAATCTCTGCAGGAGTAGTTCTGGAGGGATAAGAGTCCATCATGGCAGGGAAAAGGCTTGAAGGATCACATCTGGACCACACACAGAAACTGTAGAGAGGAAACTAATAGTAGGATGAGGTTATAAGCCCTCAAACCTCTGCTCCAATGACATATTTCCTCTAGCAAGGCTGCATGTCCTAAAGATGCTACAGCCTACCCAAATACCAACAACAACTGAAGACTGAATATTCAAATACAAAAGCCTATATAGGGGCATTTCTCATTCAAACTTACGATAGCAACTGTATTACCTTTTTAAGAGACTACATATCTTGGTTCTCAAAACTCTATAGCAAAGTCAAGTTTATCCTTTTTAGAATGCTACATGAAGTGAAAAGAGACTTTGTTTGTGTGTTCCATATAACATTAATTTCTAACACAGGATCATGAAATAAATAGAAAGTAATTCTAACTAAAATAAAATTAAAAAAATACAAAACTAGAATCCCTTCCCAAGATCAAGGTCTCCTCCTTCTTGTCATATTCCTTCCTGCCAGTAAGATACCTTTCATACTTGTTCAGCAGGCTACTCAGTACTAAAGGTTGCACCTTTTTCCCCCTTGGAGAATAGATGATTGAGTTAGTAATCTAGCATCAGTCACATTTAACTATTGATTTGTTTCAACTCCAAGAAAAGTGCTGTGCTAAGAATTACAGCACTTGGTTGTTGAATACTGAGGAAATTTCCCCATCTCTCCTACAAGAAAGGCTATTTAGTGGAAATTCAAAATTGTAATGTGCACCACTTGTGGATAATTGGGTGATTAATGTAGAATACGGAAGATTTGTATAGTAGAAGTACAATATAAGAGGACAATGCAACCCAGAAATTCTTTAGAAAGGAGATATTGCTATTATAGATATAAAAGCAATGGGAAATGAGTCTGTCGCCAATCTGAAAATTGAGAGCCGTGCTATTTGATAAGACACTCCCAAATGTAATTCGCCACAAAGCTAGCACCTGTCAATATTTGCTCTAAAGAAGGTTCAAATTTTGTTTTTGTCTTACTTTCTCTTGAGATATAAATACATTTCACAGTAAAGGCAACCCTATTCTTTGGCGGTAAAACAGAAAAGTCATGGCCTATAGGAATTTTATTGAGAATATGAATCCCCTCCCCAGGCAGGTACAGCAGTAACAGAGAGGAAAGAATGAGATCTTTGAGTACAACAACTGCACTGTATAGCTTTTCTGCCTATGACTTATTTATTTACATACATCTGTTACTTCACTTGAAAAGGAGTTTTGCTCCAAAACACAGGGAAGTAAAAAAGAACTGGGTTAGCACCAAGATGGATATCATGAATAAAAGTCTGTTACATATGTCCTAGTAAAATAGAAAATTCTTGGCCCAGATGGTAGAGACCCGTTAAGACTGCTTTAATAATTCCCCATTATATTCTTAGCCCAAGGAAGATACAGGAATGACTAGTCCTATTGGAACTGACCTGTCTGTAATCTCAATTACTTGGTAGATATATACAGGAATATTACAAATTCCAGTCCTCAGTGGACTGTGAACTGAGTTCTGGACCAGCCTAGACAATTTAGCCAGACCGTGTCTCAAAATAAAAATGAAGGATATTTGATGTGGCTCAACAGCTGAGCACTTGCCTAACATGAGTAAGGCCATGAGATCAATCCCCAATACCACAAGAAAGGAAACGAAGATAAAAATCCAATTTTAAGTGTATACATAACACTAAATATTTGACCTATATCAGTATAATACATGAGGGTTAAATTGCATCCTGTTTTCAGAAATGTATTTTGCATCTCAGAATTTGATTTTATTTGGAAACAGAGTCTTTGTAGAAGTAGTTAAAGGTCTTGAATGTGAGTGAACTATAGTGATAAATAAGTGTGAAAATGCCATAAGAAAATGCATCTTTGTATGTTAAGTATAAAAATAAAAAGCTATCTCTTAAAGGTAAAAAAAAAGTAAAAGAAGAGCAAATATAGAAATATTTTAAAGACTGTTGTTAGCTTTAGGGGAACTGTAGATCCAATGACTACTATTTTCCTTATAAAAAGGGGAGAGGATACACAGAGACACTTCCAGAGACAAGCCATCTGAGGATGAAGCAGAGATTGAAAGAATGAGGGAATATCCAAGGAACTCTTAGGACCATAAGAACCTGAAGATGTAGGGAACAATTTTCTCCTAGAATCTTCAGTGGGAGAATGGCTCTACAGATCTGATGTCAGGCTTCTAGAGCCAATCCTGCAACAGAAAGCATTTTTGTTGTTTAAGATACCATTTATTTTTATTGGTAATTGGTAAGAGCAATACCAGGAAATCAATGTAGCATCCAATATAAAACACATTTATTAAGTAAGCATAGGTGTATCTGCACATTACTGGTAAGGAAACTGAGCCAATAACCAGATTAAACCAAATTTTAAATATATCTATTTGACCCCAATGTTGTTCTCTTTCCAATAATCTACACTGTCTAAGAGAAAATCCCTATCAATTGTCTTCTGAGTGACAATACTTACTTAATGTGCAACCACATACTTAATGTACACATGAATCACCTGGGCTTCTTGTTAAAAATGCAGCTGCTGAGTCCTAGGTTTGGAAGTCAGCTGATATTTTTCATCTCTAACATGCTGTCAGGTGACCCTGAGACTTCTGGTGCATGGACTGCCCTTCAGGTTGCAAGGATCTAAACCAGCACTTAGAAAAGTGTTTATGCAAATATTCTTATAATGAAGAGTTTCAACTTTGCAAGTCATGGAGTCTTTGTATGCAAGCAGCTATTCATCTTTGCCATTTTAGTATGAGAATTGTCCTAGACAATGTAAAAATGGACATGGTTCAGTAATACAATTATTTATACTACTAAATTTTAAATTTCTTATCATTTTCACATCCCTCAAAACACTGTTCTTTATTCAAATTTTTTAGGAATTAAGAATATGTTTCAAAAAATGGGGACTTCAGGGAAGAACACACTAATTAGTTATCCAGTACCAAATGGTCAGCCCTGAAAACATCCATATGGGTTACATTATACAAGCTGAACAGATTATATTTGGGAATATATGTATATATATGCTTGTATCAACAAAAAATGAAAAAAAAAGCCATGCTATATTGGAGGATTTGGAAGGAGAAAGGGAAGGGGGAATTATATAATTATATTGTGTTCTCAAAAATAAAATAAATAATAAAAAGTATTCAAAAGAAGCCTGCTGGTGGTGGTGGTGGTGGTGGTGGTGGTGGTGGTGGTGGTGGTGGTGGTGGTGGTGCACGCCTTTAATCCCAGCACCAGGAGGTAGAGCCAGGTGGATCTATGTGAGTTTGAGACCAGTCTAGTCTACAGAGCGAGATCCAGGATAGGTATCAAAACAACACAGAGAAACCCTGTCTTGAAAATCAAAAAAAAAAAAAAAATTCCAAAGAAAAAAATGGGGCTGAAGTCAGAGTTTAGTTGGTAGAGTGCTCATGAAGTCCTGGTTTCCATCCCAAGCACCACATAAATTGCAGGTAGTGGTGCATGCAGGTAATCCTGGAGGAGATGGGAAGATCAAGGTTTCAAGGTCATTTTAGGCTGCATAGCAAAGTCAAGGCTAGCCTGGGATATTTGAAACCCTGTTTAAAAAAAAGAAAAACAAAAAACAAAAGTGTCAGGTCAGATTTGGTCTGTAGGCTATACTTTGTTTAAGCTTAGCAATATGGTATTTGAGAAACATCCAAGTAGTACAGAAAATGCTTTGACTGGGAAGTAAAAGATATGGATTTCAAATTATATCTTTGTGCCATATTAAAAGAAGCTAGAAACAGGAATTGAAGCCCAGAATTTAATCAATCCCTTTGCCAAATAACACTTGAATTCACATCATTTTGAAAATTATCCTATGTACACCATTTTATATATAAAGCATCAACACTTGAAACTAACATGCCCATTCCAAAGTAATCTTTTGATGCCCAAAGAGACTTAACTAAAAATGATACTTGACATGGCTTTGGATGTATCTTAGAAATATATGGTTTGCCTATGCAAAGCCCTGGGTACCATCCTCAAAACTGAAGAAAAAAAAAGAATAAGAAAGAACCCTTTCTTCCTGTGGAGTTAATTTTGATTAATACACCCTTTCTTTCACTGGTGAGCTACTAAAATGACCCAGGAGACATTTGTCCCACATTTATTAAGTATTCAATGCTAACCTCTGATTCAAAAAATTTTCATTGTTAATATGCAAGAAATAATACCAATGGCACAGAAAAAAAATCTTATTCTCAGGTTTCTACTACAGATAGTAGAAGAAACTTGATTTTAAATACAATGTTGAGTTACTGTTCCTAATGCATACCTGTAAACAGATGGTTCTCTCCCATGTGCCATCTTGGCCATCTGTTCCCATTGGAGAATTTTTCAGGGGGTAATCCTTGATCAAACATGATTTTCTTAACACAGAATGAATCCTGAGCCTCTTGTTTCCTGTGGAAATAAAAGCATAACAAAAACAGAACCTATTTCCCAAAGTAATATATCTTTTTATTTAAATTTTTAAGTCAAGGTATTTTTAAAATAAATAGGTTAGTTTAATCTAGCAGCTTTAATAATCAAATGTCTCTCAGTAATTATCATTTGTTCATTAGCCATCAAAAAAATTAAAGATAACATAATAACATACAGTATCCATACTCTCTGTGAATTTTCCATCTTTACATGGCCTATTATATATTTTACTGTATTCCTTTCTTAAGGACTTTTGCTAACCTTTTTCCCTTCTCTCTCAAGTGTCAAATAGTTTTAAACACACTGTGATGTGTTTAGGGTCTTTTTGTCTGAGTCTGTCTTTGCTGTGCATCTGTAACTTTTTGTGTCTGCATGAACAAGAAAACAACAACAACAAAACTCCTGCTGTGTAATTTAAATCATGGCTTGCTGGTGCTGGCTCCTCCCCCTTGGTTCCTGGAGAGGCTAGCCTCATGGCAGAGAGACAACAAACACGTTTATTGCCAGCTCTGAAAGCCATGTTTATTGTTCCAACTATGGAACGTTTCTGGGTCCATGCCACCACCAAATAGCATGCTTCCAGCTGCTCATAAATACCATGTAAGTGTTTGGTAGTAGAATGTCTTAAAAGAGAAGCCTGTTTTTGCTGCTAACACCAAGCTAACACCAAGCCAGGGAGCTGTTTTTTAAAAGAGCCATACCTCTGCTCACTGCAAGCAAAAAGAGTCCATCAGAGAAAGGCAGCTACCAAGAAGCCATGATTGACTACATTCTTGTGTGTCCAGAATCCTTTTTAAATCTTTGTCAGGTTTTATGTGGATTTTTGGCCCCACATTGTAACGCAATATGTAAATGGAAGTTTCCATTCTTCCAGCAACTTCCAAATACCCAGCAGCCGCTTCTCAAATTACCACACAGAGGCTTATTTTAATTATAAATGTTCAGCTGGTAGCTCAGGCTTATTACTAACTAGATCTTACACTTAAATTAACATATAATTCTTTTCTATGTTTAGTTACATGGCTTGGTACCTTTTCTCAGTACAGCATTCTCATCTTGCTTCCTCTGTGTCTGGCTAGCGACTCCTGACTCTGCCCTTCCTTTTCCCAGCATTCTTAATTTGGTCCCTCTGCCTATAATTCCTGCCTAGGTACTGACCAATCAGCATTTTATTAAACCATTTTGAGTGACAAATCTTTACAGTGTACAAGAGGATCATTTCACAGCACATTCCTTCTATTCTGCTCAAAATGCATCTCTGGAAAACTCAGCATATGTAAGGCACTACAGAAGACCTCATCCATAACAATAGGTTCACTGCCAGAAATACATGACCCATACTCCTAAGGAGAATGAGTCTAGGGTGAGATAGATATACCAAAAGTAACTACAATATAACAGAAGATGTAGACAATTCAAAGGGAAGTAGGCACAAGATGAATCAACAAGGGTGGAAACAAATGATTAATTTTAGGTGAGGCCAAGAGAGCAGGGGTAAATTAGACACTGTCTGGAATAAGAATGCTCAAGCAGGTTTTGAAGAATAATATAATAGCTTATTGTGTGCTTGGTGTTAGTTCATATTGTCCCATTTAACCCTAACTAAAAGTCACTCCTTTTCCTAGAAATTAGAACTGCAGATGTGCAAACAAATGGAAACTGAGAATGCCAGAAATAATATGCAAAAAGAAGCAAAGATAAAGAGATAGCATGGACAAGATAGAGAAAAGAAGGATTAACTATTTAAATAAGCATTGCCAAGTTTTTCTTTCAAATTTGTATGGTCTCACTTCAAAGATCTATGGATGGAACTCATGGCTCTTCTTATTGGCTCTGCTTAGGTCTATATCTGAAGCCATCCCTCCTAATCAGTTTCTTGGATGAAGATAGTCATGTGTCCCAACTTAAACAAAACTCAATTAATACTTAGTGAGCACTTCCCCCACATACAAGAGGGATATTTTGTATGTGGTGGTTTTTCTAACAGGCTGTCATTCCATCATACTAATAAAATGGAGAATAATGGCAAAAAAATTTTAAGGTTTGAGCTGAAACTGATATTCAGTCACATGAAATATAATGAGGCCTACTGAAAGTTGGGGCCCTTTGTTACTTTCTCTTCTGCTTCCATTAAAGACAATTTTAGACATTAGATGATCTTGGATATGAAACTTTGTGTTCTCAATATTATGAAAATATGAGCAATTAGAGAAATGAGAGGAATTGACATTTATTGACTAGTTTGCTACCTCATTTTTTCTACAAAACTATCTCAGTTGAGAATTACTTTCAACTGTCAATTTACAGATGTGGAAATGAAGGCTTGTATAGGCTTTAAATTGTCTAAGACATTTTAAAATCTGCTTTGTAACACTAACAGTTTATTCTATGTCTCAATATTCAAATTAATTTATCATCTTTGAAGATAGTTACAAGAACCCTCAAGTACAAGGATTCAATGAATTGTATATATTCTCCATAATGAAATAAAGTGAGAATTCAGGCTATTTTCCTGTGCTAAGGATCCCCTTCCTTGTGATTCCAGTTTTGAGTGTTGACCTAGCTCAGTTAAGAACTTGTTCACTTCACTATAGGATAGTTGTTTTGTTTTGTTTTGTTTTGTTTTGTTTTGTTTTTTGGTTCTTAAAAGAGAAGATAAGGAAAACAGTGCCACGTGGCAGCCCACAACTGAATTACTAAAAAAAGGGCCCAGCAGAAGTAGCAAGGATGGACAGAAATCCAACCACAACTGTTTTGCACAACAGAATGGTGTTAACATCTCTCACAGGAAATATATCTCTGCCATTATGCTCAAGGACAGTCAAAAAACAGTTTCTCTTGGGCTGCATAAACACTGGAGCAGTGGTTTTTATTGATTCATAAAAGACTCTATTAACTAGTAGATACCTACTTCTTCCAAAGGCACATCTTAATGTCAGGGAAAAAGCAATTCTTGAATGGGGGAATATTAGTTTTGTGTATTCCATGTCCCAAAAAAGGTGTCTCAAAATTAAAATGCTCCTTTGAGAGACACAGAATTGCATATTTGTAAGTCTCTGACCACTTCTTCAGGAGATAGTCAGCATGTGCCTGGATCACAGGAGGCAGGGGTGTAGAACTAACAGTTCAAACCTCTCTGTGAAGCTCTACACACATATCTCAATCCTAACTATAGAGCACATCATGAATCTGAAGATGTCCTTTAACTTGGATTTTGAGGAAGTAGAGGTATTACTTAAGAATCAGTTCTCAATGTGCTGCTGGCTTTTTACTGAAGTTAAGAAACACAGACAGACAAAAAGAGAGGAAAAAGAAAGGAATAAATTATTAAGAAAGAAAGTAAAGAATGAATGAGAGAAAGAAAGAAAGAAAGAAAGAAGGAAGGAAGGAAGGAAGGAAGGAAGGAAGGAAGGAAGGAAGGAAGGAAGGAAGGAAGGAAGGAAGGAAGGAAAGAAGGAAGGAAGGAAGGGAGAGAGAGAGAGAGAGAGAAAGAAAGAAAGAAAGAAAGAAAGAAAGAAAGAAAGAAAGAAAGAAAGAAAGAAAGAAAGAA
>CABHPP010117877.1:8182-25282 GCA_902168425.1 Peromyscus attwateri | reverse complement strand
GAAAGAAAGAAAGAAAGAAAGAAAGAAAGAAAGAAAGAAAGAAAGAAGGAAGATAGATTGATTTTCACCAACATTCTACCTATAATAGAGTAGGTTATTATATAGAGTCTGGAGCTTATATTTTTCAAGGGCTTATATTACTTCCTTAGTAAGAACAGTGACTCATTATGCACAGTGTTTTGCAAGCAGTGTGATTTATGCTGAATACTTGTTTTCTTTCTGGACATTTGGAATTCTTGTAGATTTGAGGCAGAGAATGCTGAGGTGCCCAAACCTAACAGAAATCTTGAACTCTGAATCAATAATTCATTAATCTAATAGATAACATTCATATAAGTTTGCACAATTCCATTTTGGAGGAATTGAATGTCCCTTTCAGATACTACTTGGAGAGCACTTTTGACATATTTTGTTGAATTCAGATTCTCTCCTCATGTTCATTATTCTTTTGTTGCTTTTACTTTTTTATCACAGGAGCAGAAAGAAAACAGCAGATAAGGTTTTCATCTGATGACTTAAACAATCGGCAGCTCAAAATGCCCCCACATGAAAGAATATGATAATTTGTATTTTACTTTTCTCCTCAAAGGTTTTAGAGACAGTTTACTAAAACAATATACTTCAAATATGAATGTTATCTCATTATGTATAAGTATGCATATGGAAATAGGGTAAAAGAAAGAGAAGAATAAAAGAAAACATTAAGAGTTGATTTTCTAATGAAGTGATAGAATTCTTTTACCTACCTTTTCTTTTCTTTTTATTGAACCTTATTTTCCATACTTTCTAAAATAAATACATACTGCTTTTATAATGAATACTTTTTAAAGACTATATAAAACTGAATACTCAAACATAATTAACAATAGAAAAATCAGACAAAGTACATAAAAATATAAGAAGACATTCTGAGACACTCATTGAAAATACATATAAAGACTGCAAAGACCTTTAGAACAGTTAACATTCATCTGCAAATTAGACTCTAAATTTCCTGATAATAAATACAAAATGATTATAGTTAGAACAATCAAGGATCAGGGAGGTACTGTATTTGTATCACAGTATAACAAATTGATACAACCTTAGCCACAAAACCACACAGAGCAAAACACTCACCCACCCACTACCACCACCACTACCATGAACAGTAACAAAATACCAGTGTTGTGCTTCAGAAATCTTGCAGTCAGGACTGAGTTTTCATTTGTAGTTTCTGAGTTAAAGTCTGTTTCTCCTTCCATTTTCCTTCTTGGTTAAATTTAGTTCTTCACTGTTGTTGGAATGAGAAAGAGACACACATGATTGTGTTAGGACCAACCACAGAATCTCTGTCTACAAAAATCAAACAAAACAGAACTAGAGAGATGCCTCATTGGTTAACAACATTTGCTGCTCTTGCAGAGGACCCAGATTTGGTTCACAACACCCACATAGTGCCACAGAAATATCTGAAACTCCAGTTCTGAGACTCTGGGGACCTAATACCCTCTTCTGACCTCCATGTACACTAGACATGCACATGGACACATGCACACATGCAGACAAAACAATCATACACATAAAATGAAGGTTTTCAAAGCAGGTAAAAATTGATAATAAAATCTATCACACTACAGTCCATGGAATTATATAGAAAGTATTTACAGCAATATTACTTATGACAACAAAGACAGAAGGCCCATAAAGTCTATTAATGGTTAGATGAATGGATGGAGAAAACAAAAATATTGACATGCTTGTAACATATACTATTCAATGTACAAAAGAAAAAATATATTAATGAATACAGTAAGATGGGTAAACTTTGAAAATATTCTAAGCCAAGAAAGCCATATACAAAAGGCAACATTTTGGATAATCTGAAATGTGCAGGATAATACAATACAGATAGGGTGCTAAACAACCTCACCCAGATGCTGTAATTTGATTGTTGAATAACGCAAAAGCCTATGTGTTAAGGCATTGGTCCTTAGGATAGGGCTATTGTGAGAAGGTAAAACATTTAGGAGATAGGGAATTACAGAAGACCCTTAGGTCTCCTAAAGGGATTGTGGGACCTTATCCATCCTCTCTCTGCTCTGGTTCAAGATATGTGTATTTTGCTTATGCATATATTCTTGCCAGAATGTGCCACCATTTACCACTCTTGTTTCCAAAAATATGTACTAAGTTACCATTTTTCCTGAGTATGTTTCTTGCCTCTGATTTTTGGTGTTAATAACGTGAAGCTGACTAACACACTAGGTAACAGAAAAATGGGGAATTGACATTGTTAATGATGATTATTATGTAATATAACAAATGTACTGAATTACAATGAAATTTATACACTAAAATGGTACTTTAAATGGTCCATAAATCATACATCAGCAGCAAAGGAAGATATTACAAAAGAAGCTTCAGAAAAAAAGAAGTTTCAGAAAACAAATTCCCCTTGGCATATAACATTAAAGGTACAGAACAAAGAAAAAAATATTGAAAGCTGCAAGGGGAAAACACCAAGTATAAAGGTAGACCTATTAGAATAACAACCAACTTCCCAATGGAAACACTAAATTCTGGGAAGAACATGACCTGGACTGATATCTTGCAGATTCTAAGAGACCACAGACTCCAAGCCAGATTACTATCAATCACAATAGATGGCGAAAATAAGACATTCCATGATAAAACCAATGTAAGCAATATCTTTCTCCAAATCCAGCCATATAGAAGGCACTAGAGGGAAAACTCTAACTCAAAGAGGTTAACAACACCTAGGAAAACATAAACGCTAAATAATCCAAGATCAGCAAATCAAAAGAACAGAAACACACACACACACACACACACACACACACACACACACACACACAAGAGCACACACATGTGCAAACATACCACAACAACTAAATAACAAGAGTTAACAGTCATTGGTAATTGATATCTCACAACCTCAATGTTTTTAACTCCCCACAGACTAACACAATGGATGTGAAAATGGGATTCATCCTTCCATTGCATCTAAGTCACATACCTCAACGTAAGGATAGACATTACCTCAGGATAAAAGGATGGAAAAAATATTCCAAACAAATGGACCTAAGAAGCAAGCTTGTGTAGCCATTTTCATATCTGACAAAATAGATTTCAAAACAAAACTAATCAGAAGAGATAGGGAAGGACACTACATACTCACCAAAGAAAAACTCCACCAAGAGGACATTGCATGTCTTTAACACCTATGAATCAAACACAAGGGCACCCACATTCATAAAACAAACAAATAAAAATCAACAAACAAAACACCACTACAGTTTGAATCACATATTGATCCCAACACATTAATAGTTAGAGACTTTAATACCTTCCTCTCACCAACAGACATCATCCAGACAAAAACTAAGCAGAGAAACACTGGAGCTAACTGATACTACAAAACAAATGGACCTAATAGTTATTTACTGAACATTTCACACAAATACAAATATATACATATATTTAACCTTTTTCTCATCACCTCATGGAACTGTCTCCAAAAATGGCCACATACTCAGATACAAAGTAAGTCTAAACAGATACAAGAAAACTGAAATAACACCATGTGTCCTATCTGACAACCATGAAAACAAAACAAAACTGGAAACAACAACAATAGAAAAAACAGAAAGCTTGCAGACTCATGGAAACTGAGCAACTCAGCACTAAATGAGAAAAATGGGTTAAGAAAGAAATTAATTACCTTATAGGATTGAATGAAAATGAATACATAGCATACCCACACTTATGGGACACAATGAAGATGGTTCTAAGATGCAAGTGCCTACATAAAAATTGGAGCAATTTCATACTAGTAATGTAATGGCACATGGAAAACTCTAGAATGAAAAGAAAAAAATCGCACCTAAAAGGAATAGAGGGCAAGAAATAATCAAACGGGGCTAAAATCAATAAAATAGAAACAGCAACAACAAAAATTTACAAAGAATAAAAGAAACAGCATTGGTTCTTTGAGAAAATCAATAAGATTGTCAAATATTTATCCAAGTTAACTTAATAGCAGAGAAAGAAAATAGTGAGGGAATAGTCTTGAACCCATTGGCACAGGAAAAGACTTTCTGAACAGAACACCATTAGCATAGGCACTAAGATAAAAAGTTAATAAATGGGAATTTATGAAACTGGAAAGCTTCTGTATGGCAAAGGACACTGTCATTCAGACAAAGTAGCAGCTTACAGAATGGGAAAAGATTTATTTTACCAACTATACGTCTAATAGAGGACTAATATCCAAAATATATAAAGAGATAAAAACCTAGATATCAAAAAGATAACCCAATTAAAAATGGGGTACAGATATTAACAGAGAATTCTCAGAACAGGAAACTGTGGTGATATATTGTGTGCCCCAAGAAAACATGCCTGACGATCAGAGCACAGAACAAGCCACTAGATTAAACATAGAAGCCAGGCAGTTGTGACACACACCTTTGATCCTATCACTCAAGAGACAGAGATCTGTCTGGATCTCTGTGAGTTCAAAGCCACCCTGAACTACATGAGATTGACTCAGTCAAGGAGAGAAACAGAGCCAGGCAGTGGTAGCACATATCTTTAATCCCAGTACTTGGGAACCACACACCTTTAATCCCAGCGCTTGAGATCTCATGCCTTTGCTTGGGAAGCACACATACCTTCAAGCCTTCCGAATGCTAGGATTAAAGGTGTGTGCTACCACTGCCTGACCTCTATGTTTAATATACTAGCTGGGTTTTTCTTCTGATCCTCAGCTAAGCTTTATTGGGGTGCATAAATAAAATATCACCACAAGGAGACAGACAGGCACTAGAAGCTTTTCAGGCTGAGGAGCCCTAGAGGTAAGAGGTGGCTTGTTCTTTTGTCTCTCTGATCTTCAGGCAAGCTTTATTAGGGTACACAATGTATCACCAAAGGAAACTAAAATGACTGAGAAACAAAGAAATGTTAATGTCCTTAGCCATTAGAGAAATGCTAATTAAAATTTGGACATTTAATCTTACACCTGTGAAAAGGGATATGTCCAATAACACAAGTGACAGCTCATGCTGGTGAAGATATGGAGCAAGGGTAACACCCATCCATTGCTGATGAGAGTGCAAACTTTTGCAGCCACTATGAAAATCAGTAGTGCAGTTCCTCAGGAAGATGGAAATATATCTCAAAATCCAGCTATATCAGTCTCAGGTATGTATGCAAAGGATGTTTTATCCTACCAAAGAGACACTTGCTCAACTTTGATCATTGCTGGTCTATTCATAATAACCAGAAATTGGAAACAACCTAGATGTCCCTCAACAGAATAATGGATAAAGAAAATGTGATTCCTTTTACAACATAGAGTATTACTCAGCCATTAAAAAAATGAAACCATAAAATTCACAGATAAATGGATGGAACTAAAAAAAGTCATCCTGAGTGAAGTAACCCAAAAAGATAAATGTGGTGTGTACTTGCTGATGTGTGGACAATAGATGTTAAGTCAATGACAACCAAGCTACCATCTGTAAAACCACAGAGATAAGGTATAGAACAAGTTTCTAGTGGGGGAAAGTTTTGTTAGGAAAGAGAAATAGAATAGATAGTTGTGAATGGGGGGTGGGTGGGAGGATAGAATGAGAAGATCAAGTGGAGAGTGGGAGGGAAGAAGGGCATGATGGAGGGACTATGGAGAATGACAGCTAAAATTAAGGGCCATTTGAAGGCTAGTGTGGAAACCTAATACAGTAAAAACTTCCTAATATATATGAAGGAAATCTAAATAAAATTGCCAAATAATATGGGAGATTGAGCCCCAACTGGACATCCCTTGTCACCAAAGGAGGCTTTCACCACTAGGAATAGATTACATCTAATTAAATTGTTAGCCAAAGGGCTTTCATGGTTACTTCTAAACAACCCAGGCTGTTGCCAATTTTGCTTCCCACCAACTGATGACAAGTCCCCATTGCTAAAGACAACACTTATACCACTCATTGCACATGGAGAAGCAGAAATGGTGCCTACATAGAGCCTTCACCTCTATGTTCTAGTTTCTTTGGTACCAGAAGGTTCTCTGCATGTCACCAAAGAAGAAACATAAACAGCAACCCAGCCGCCAATCCTTTGATTTTCACTTGTGTTATGCTTACACTATATGGTAGTGCAATGGTGGCACAAAGCTTGTACGAGTAACCGAACAATATCTGATCTAAAGGCCCACTCCACAAGATGGAAACCATACCTGATACTGCTTGGTTGGCCAAGAATCTGCAACTAGATAGGCCGTGGTCCTATGGCAAAACCAAATACTACTTTTCAAAAACAAACAAACATAAAGAAAGAGATAAAGAGAGAGACAGAGAGAGAAAGACAGGAGAAAGAAAGAAAGGAAGAATGTAGCAATACAATAAGTCCTAATGACATTTTGCTATACTCATAGATTGCTCAGCCATATCAGAGAAGCTTCCTCCTGCAGCAAATGGGAACAAATGCAGAGGCCCACAGCCTGACAATATGCAGAGAGTGAGAGACCTTGAGACACTCATCCCTAAATGGGCTGTCTCCATCAAATTCCTCCCCCAGGGCTCAGGGAACTCTGTAGAAGAGGAAGTAGAGAGAGTGTCCTTTGCATATGTATTATGGCTTCAGGTTTAGTGATTTTTATGGGCTTATTAGTGGGCAAAGGAGTGGGTCTCTGTTTCTTGTGCCTTCTGTTGGACTCTTTTCCTTCTGTTGGTTTTGTCCAATTCCAATGTGTTAGTTTTTGTTTTATCTTATTTTATTTTATTATTACATAAAAAGCCAATTATACATATAAGTAATATATATGTGTGTATGTTATAAATCTCCACACAAATACATAGAATATTATGCTGTATAAAATACAGAAGTTATTATGCAGTTTATATACTATATATTATGATATAGCATAATTTTTATATATGTACTCTTGCCCTTGGAAACACATTCAAATTATAACTAACATGTTTATTAAAGAGTCTCACCCCTTTAATTATCGTTGCCACTTTCCCACATTCTGTCATTATGTGTTCATGACATAAGGAGAGAAAATGCCGTAAGCAATTTACATGATTTGCTTGTAGAGATTCCCATGGAATTAATTATTCAAATAGTGTTCTATCTAAAAAAAAAAATAGAAACTTCAGAATCTACACTAGATTCAGGTCCTTTGACCTTAGGCAGCAGAGACCAATCTAAAACCTGTCTGTTGTTAGCATTAATAAGATTGAAGAAGTGTGAACAAATGATTGGAAAACTGAGGGTATATCTCAGTAATAAAGCACATGCATAGCATGTGAAGTTTTAAATTACATCCCACTCAGGAGGAAGAGCCAGGTGGATCTCTGAGTTAGAGGCCAGCCTGGACTACAGAGCTGAGATCCAGGACAAACACCAAAACTACATGGATTAACCCTGTCTTGAAAGACCAAAAAGAAACAACAACAACAAAAAAATCAAAACAAAACAAAAAAACCAAAAACAAACAAAACTCCCACATTTTCAAAGGAACAACAAAGGAAAAAAATCCCAAATAAGGACTGGCTTATTGCACAGTTTATAGTTCAACACATTCCTGTGCCTCTATCAGTGTTTTAGATCTCAGGATCTGGGGACTTTGCATTTGATTTGCAAGCAAGGAGAGAAAAATGTCGAATAATAGCTCCACGCTATTTTTCCAGACAGTTGTGCTCTTTAAGACCAGCAATGCAATACATGCAGTAAAATGTGTTCCCTGCTATTGAAACAAAGTAAGCAGCTTATGTTTGGACAGGAGTCTTCCTCCTCCCCATTTCAATGGTTATCTCAATACTTGAAGGTCATGAGTAGGATCTTCCTGTGAATCCAGGACAACAAACCTTTAATCTTGCTGGGGAGACCAGGTTCCTTACTACCGAGGAGAGAGAGAACTGGTTTTCCTAAGAAGACCATGGGTCACATTAGGAGCCATTTATTTTGGGGAGATCTTAAGACCAACCAAATGAGACTGTTAGATTTTGTACTTCTTGAGGAAACTCTTTGCTCCTGAATATTGTAGATAAGAAACTTCAGCATGTTAAACAGGCACAAGGCCATTCCTGAGAAGAAGTTTGTCTAGGTAAGTGGAAAAAAGGGGATTCTGAGGGTGCAGCTGTTTAGATTTGTTTGTAAATCTGCTATGCATTTTTCAAACATTTGCTCAATTTTACCTTTTTTTTAAAAAAACCTTATTATCTGAATTCCCATTTGTCTCTCAAAGCAGAGTTCTCTAATTTTATATAACATAGTGTCTAACTTCCCTAGAAACATTGTTTGACACTTTCTCTCTATACTTAATTCAATTCTCCCACCACCTAAATGTTAAACTGTTCACTAACTCATGGTTTGAGAGTAAAAACTAGTATTTCACAATTTTTAAAGTTTTCCATCAAATATAAATGTTTTTAGTTTTGTGCTCTGGGGTGACAGAGCATTTATAAATAGAGGCAGAATACGGGGTAGAGACAGAAGGGAGGATTCCAAGTTTGATACCTGAGCTATACAGAGAAACCTTGTCTAAGACAAAATAAACAGAAAACCCAAAACAACAGCAGCAACAAACGCTGTCCCCTGACCCAAAAAAGTGGGCATGGTGCTATGGTGGGAAGGTTTAGGACTATAATCCCTACATTGAGGTGTGGAGTTGGCAGGGAATGGAAATTACAAGTTCAATCCTAGCCTTCACTAAAGAGAAATATTTTCTTGTTTTAAAAATAAAAAGTAAAACTGGCACAGTGTCACAGTTTGGTGGTGTATGTCCACGCAAAATGCCATCACTCTGAGGGGGAGGGATGAAATATGTAGGGATGGCAAGTTTAAGCACAGCCTGGGATCTATATCATGATCTTCCTTTAAATGGCATGGTGGCTTAGTGGGCACTGTGTTGGCCCAGGACTGTAATCCTATCACGGGGAAGTGGAAATAGGCAGAGGGAACAAAAACCTCGAGGTTTAAATTGGATCTGGGCTAGGTAGAGAAATGTTGCCTTAAACAAACAAAAAAAAAACAAAACAAAACAAAAAACAGCTGCAAAACCCGTGCTGAGAAGGCAGACTGCATGGTGACGCAAGAGTATTAAGAAAACACTGATTGGTGGAGGTGGAGACACCAGAGTACAAATATCGCGAGATTGAGTATCGCTCCTGGACTATATATAGAGAGGCTGTCTCACCAGGCCGAAAAGCCTGGAGGCTACAAAGTGAGATGGCTCATGGCAGTGTGTTAGAACATTTCTACAATTCCAGCCCTGTGAAATGGAGGCCGGAGGAGACAAGAATTGTGAGTGTCAGCTTTTTTTAACCTATGGAGAGAGATCTTATCTCAAAAGTAATTAATTAAAAGCAAAAATGGGCACAGTGACATGGAGGGCATCTGTGTGGTGGGGGCAGGGCTGTACCGCCCACACTGAGGTGAAGAGATCTGAGGAGGGTGCGAGGCTCACAAGGTTTAGTTTGGGTTATATAGAGAGACACTTTTTTGTGTGTTTTTTTCAAGAAAAAGAAAAGAAACTTAGTAGAGCCTGGCACAGTGGGCTGATGGGTGATGTTGTTGTGCACAGGGACTTGGCAGGACACAAGAAAACTTCTAGCTACAACTGGCAGTAGTTCATTCCGTGTCACAATTGTGTAGCTTCAATATTGGGAACTGGAGATGAGAGGGCATGAAGTTCCCCAGCCTGAGGGTCTCAAAAGGGAGGGAGCAGGGAAAAGCTGAAAGGGGGAGGGGAGGAAGGAGGAGCAAGGAGAAAGGGGGAGGAGGAAGAAAAGTGGGAGGAAGGGAAAGAGGAAGGGATGGGAGAGTGGGATAAAAAAGCGACAGAAAATCTGGCATGGCGCCTGGCCTTGTGGCGGGCAGTTGGTTGGCATACACATTTGTGCTATCAGAACTGGGAGAGGGAGGGAAGGGGAGGAGAGAGGAAGAAGCAAGGTGAAAAAAGCTGGATGGAAGCAGAAGGGAGGATCTTGAAGGCAACATGTTTAGGAAGACAGTGAGTTTGAGCCCAGCCTGAGATACTTAGAAATACCTTGTCCCTGCCCCTCCCTCAAAAAAGTAAACCTGTCTTAGTGACAAGGTGACATGACAAGCAGTGTGGTAGTGCTAGTTGGAGATGGTAGGGTACTTCCTGGGATGTATAAAGAAATCTCACCTTAATTATTTTTCTATAGTAAACTAGGCATGGCGAGATGGTGGACATCGTGATGGTGCTGTGGCAGAGAGCTGAGTGTACAAATATGGTGAGATTGAGTATATATTGAGATATGGGAGATTTTTTTTTTTAGAACAGGGTTTCTATGTATCCTCTGGCTGGCCTGGAACTCGATTTATAGACAGGGCTGTGCCTTGAACTCAGAGATGTGCCTGTCTCTGCCTTCCAACTGCTGGAATTAAAGGTGTGCACCACCACACCAAGGCCGTGAGATTGTTTTGATAGAAATTTAGAAGTAAACCTGGCATTGTGAGGTAGCATGCAGTGTACTGGCACAGTTCAAGCATCTCTATACTAGGAACTGGAGACTTGGGATGAAAATTGTGAGTTTGGGTCAAATAATAGGGCTCTTGTTAAAAATAATAATAAGGTACTGGAGAGATGGTTCAGTGGTTAAGAGCACTGGCTGCTTTTGCTAGAGGACCAAGGTTCTGCTTCCCAGCATCCACATGGTGGTTCATAGCTGTCTATGGCTCCAGTTTCAGGACATCTGAGGCCCTCTTCTGCCTTCTTGGGCATCAGGCACTCACATGGTGCACATGTGTACATTCAGACAAAACACATATACACAGAAAATAAAAATAAATTTTATAAAAGCTGCGCATGGTGGCACACTTCTTTAATCTCAGCACTCAGGAGGCAGAGGCAGGGGGAATTTCTGTGAGTTTGAGGCCCATCTGGTCTACAAAGTGAGTTCCAGGACAACTGGACCCCAGATACTACACCAAGAAACCTTGTCTTGAAATAAACAAAATAATGATGATGATGATGGTGCAAATAAACTACAGTAGTTGCCAGCACCGTGTTGGCAGAGGATTGTCTGTGTTATATGTGAAATCACACCTCAAAAAAAAATAATAAACTGGGTATGTTAGCTAAGTGGGCAGCATGGAGCCATAGGAGTATTAACCAAGGACTCATTGATGGGAGACAAGAGGATACCATTATAGTGAGACTAAGCCCTACAGTGGGCTACAGAGACTTTACCTAAACAAGTGATAGCAGGAGGAGGATGATGGGGAGGAAACTGAGTTCTGGTGAGATGGTGGACAGTGTGTTCTTATTGTCACTTTTATGAGAAACTTTCTCAAAATAAAGAAGGGAGTTGGGAGTTGAATCAGGAAGCTGGCTTGTTTGTCTGCTGGTGAATGGTGATAACAGGCCTCTAAGCCTTGGATGTATAATGACTTTGTCTCAGAAGAGAAAAAAAATTGAGGAGGAAGGAAGGGAGGGAGGGAGGGGGCTGGGTGGTGCACATGATGGCACAAGGCTGCATAATGTATTCCCTGTCCTCTGTAGGAGGCAGTAGGAGGATGTCATGATCTAGGCAGTCATTGTTTGCAGAGAGATGCAATGTCAATGAAATACAAATTGTTTGTTGTATTATGAATACCTTTAGTAAAATGTGTAAACTCATATAAAATGGAGAGTTATAAAAAAAAGTTTTTCAATATTTGGAAAGTATTTTAACACTGCTGGTTAAATTGCAGGATAAGTCAAAGCACTATAATGCACAGTTAACAAGTGTTACAAACCTCATTGGTAAATGTTTTATTTTTTTTCATTTGCCAGATTTCTTGCTTTTTGAGAGAGGACCAAATATAATTTCTGACATACTACATGGTAGGTGTATCTATTCTTGTTAAGAATACCATCAACCAATTGTGGAAGGATTACAGTTATTAAATTTTCTTTGCCTTAAAAATAGAATATATTTTGATTTTATTAACCATTTCTCAATTACTTTATGACCAGAGAAGCTTTGCATAAAAATATCTCCTTTAGAATTTTTTACTTTTATGATTTAATATATAATGTTTATAAATTTGCAATGGAAGATAGAAAAGAAACCCTGTTGTCGTAATTTAGAGTTTAATATATTAATAATTTTACACTGCTGATTATGTTGCTAGTTATTCTTATTTTTTGTATGTATGATTTGTCTTCTAGTGAGATAGCATTGGTAAAAGTCCTAAATTTGAGTTTTTGGTTTTGTTTCCTTATACCCTCCATAGATTTTATTTCACAAAAGTTACTGTTTGGTAATAAACATTACTGTGGTTTGTTTACATGTGTGCAGTTACAGGGTTCACCTACATGTGTGCACATGCATAGAGTCAAATTCAGGTAAAGTTCCTTCAGAGCTGTCCCCTTTGGTTTTTGTGCCTTTCACTGGGACCTAGGCCTCACTGAGTAAGCTAGGCTGTCTGACACTCACAGGGATTCTCCTTTCTCTGTCTCCCCTGGGCTGGGATAATTTGTATTCACCACTATTCCCTGAGTGTTTTACCCAATATGACAGCAAAATTTCCTGAATGTTACAGAATCATTATGCATTTGGGGATTCAACACTAAAATTGGTTTTTTGTCTTCATGTGTTGGTGTGTGGATTTCTCTGTGCTGATCTGAGGATATTATGCTGTCTTGTTTCCATTTTTTTAAATTTCCACTCTCCTTAATTTTGTTTGCTTTGTACAACTTTCTTCCTTTGTACTTGTAGAATTTTGAGGCTACAGAGAATAAAATTACTCCTTGTAATATTTGTCTTATTAAAGAGAGCTGGGTTTTGTTCTATGAGTGAAATTTGAAAGTATTTTACAGAAGCAGATTAATCCCATTTCCTTTAATTTGTGTGAAGTCTATGCTTTCAATGCTGTCTTAGTCTTTTATTGCTATGTATTATATTTGCCATATATATCTATAAGTTGTGTAGTCTCCATTTTTATACACACTTACACATGCATATATGCACACAGAGATATTTTAGAAAAATTCCTTTTTTTAATTTTAGCACTTATCTTTGTTTTTGTGGCATTGTAAATAATAATAGTCTTATATTTTCATAAGTATTAGTTACTTCTGTCATTGCTCCAACCAAATACCTGACAAGAAGCAAATTAAAGAAATGGAGATTTAGAAAATATTCAGAAAAATGTAGTCCTACCTGGCAGAGAAAGCATGGCAGCAGGAACATGCACAGTATGGATAGTCATATTGCATCTACAATCAGGAAGCAGAAAGAGGTAAGTGATACTGTTTAGCTGACATGTTGTACATGTGTATATGGGGGTACACTTAGTGTATGGGTGCATGAGTCCATGTACACATATGCAGAAGCCAGTGGAAGTACCTTTCTTCATCACTCTGAGCCGTAATTTTTTCCCTTGCAGATAGGGTTCTCATTGAACTAGAAACCCACTGTTCCAGCTAGGCTGGCTGGTCAACAAACTCCTAGTATCTACCCATCTCTGTCCTCCAATACAGAGATTATAGGCATGTACAGTAATTTCTAATATTTTATGTGGGTGGAATGGATTTGAACTCATATTCTTATGATAAAACAGCAAGTGCTTTTACCAACTGAACCATCTTCTCAGCCCCATGCTTTCTACTTTTTTTATTCATTTTGGGACCCCAATCCCCTGGAATGGTGCCATATACATTTAGTATAGATCTTCTCTTCTCAGTTTCTGTGGAAATGCCTTCACAGACATGCCTAGAGGTGTGTGTCTTAGGTAACTTCAAATACAGTTACCTATTTGTGTCATTTATGATTTTTCTTTTTAAAAAATGTTAAATTATGTGTATATGTATGCATCTCTGTATAGGTATATGCCCTTGAGTGCAGGTGCCATCAGAGTCTAGAAGAGAGAATCAGATACCCTGGAAATTGAGGTATACAGATCTCACAGTGAGTGACCTGACATGGGACCCAAACTGATCCTCTGTAAGAGCAGTACACAGTCTTAACCACTGACGGATCTCTCCAGATTCAATTTTCAGGTATTACTTTTTATTATTTAGCTTTTGCCTGTTGTTTTCTTACTCATTTATTGATTGCCTTAATTTTGCTTTGTCAGTGTGTATATTAACATTTATATATGAGTCATATTTATGGAAGGAGTTTCCAGTATAAGCCAGAGAACTTACTAGACGTATTCTAAAACAGCTATAGCAATCATATGTTATTCTTTCTCTGGTTGTTTTGCTCTTTTTGTGTTCCTGGGTGTTTTAATTTTTAAATTACTATCTTCCATTCACCCACTTACCTGTCCATATTCCTACCTTGTTACTTCCCTGCCTACTTTTAACCTTAGGCCTTTTTGCTAAAGTTTTTAGTGTACTGAATGGATGGAAAGAGTTTCCTACATCTCTTTTGTCCCACCTTCTCTTGTCCCTCTCTTTTTCCTCTTTCATAGTACTTCTGGCATTTATGGTCCTAAACCTTCCCTTCTATTTTTGACCCTCTTTCTCTCTTCTTCCTCCCCTATTCCCTCCTCCCTTCTCTCTCTCTCCAGCCTCTTTCTTCTCCTCTTCTCCCTTTCTCCTTCAATTCTGCTCTCCCATTTTCCTTCTCTTATAATTTTCCTCCCTTCTCCCATATCTTGTTCCTCTCCCTCTGGTCTTCCTCTCTCCTTCCATCACCTCTCCCCTTCTGTCCCTTCTCTCTTGGTTCCCTCTCCATTTCCCTGTCCTTATTTGCCCTTCTCCCCTTATTCTTTCATCTCCCTCTACATCTCCCCTACCCTTACAATATCTGTACATTCTTCTTCTCCCTCCTCAGCTGTCATTTTCCTGTTTCTGTCTCATTTGCCTCAACCTCTTCGTATCTTTTCCTCCCTTACCCTCCCCTCCTGTGTCCTGTCCTTTTCCCTTTCCTCCCTCTCTGCTCTCCCTCAAACTGTAATCACCCTCTCCTGTCTCTTCCTTCTGCTTCCTTTAATCTCCCCTTACCCCTCTACTCACTTATTCTCCCATTCTTCTATTTTTTATTCCCACCCTCACTATACCTCAGATTTCTCTCTTCTTTCCTCCTCTCCTTCCCTGCTTCTCCCTCTCCCTATTCAGCTTCTTTACCTTTCTCTATTCTTCCTATATTGATTTCCTATACTTTCCCTCCCTCTCTTTCTCTCTAATTTTATCTTTATCCACTCTCCCTTTCTATTTCTTCTCTCTCCTCACTATTGTCTCTCTCCATTTCTTCTTTCTATTTTTTCCTTCCATTTCCCCTTCTTCCCATTCCGTCTCCCTCCATTTTCCTCTCTCCCTTCTCATTTACCTCTCACTATCCTTCTTGTCCCTGCACCCCTCCTTCTTTTCTGCTTCACTCCCTCTGTCCATCCTCCTGTCACCTTCTTCCTCTCCTAATCATCTCCCTAGCCTTGCCCTCCCTTTTCTCATCTATCTATTACATCCCATGATCCACTCCTCTCTTTCCTCCCTTTCCTGTCCTCTGTCCTTGCCAGTTCCCTCCCTACCCATTTTATCCACCTCTATTCCCCCTCCCCCTTTGCTTTCTCTCCATTTTTCCTTCCACATCCCCTACCCTTCCTCCTGTCCCTTCACTCTTCCCCTCTCAATCTCTTTTGTTTCTTTCTCCTATATCCTTCTCATTTCTAATCTTCCTCTCATTTTTCCCTCCCTCTACTCCCCTCTCTCCTCTTCTACTACTCACCCATTTCCTCCCTTCTCCAACACTATCCTGGCTTCATCTTCCTCACCATTCTCTCTCCTTTGCCTCCCTTTACTTCTCTATCATCTCTTCACCTTTCTATCTCTCTTCACCTCTACCTACTTCTCTCCATTCTCCTCATTCTTGTCCCCTTTCCTTCCAGCTCTCCTTTCTCCCTCTCTGCCTCTCTCCTTCTGCTTTCCCTCCCTTCCTTTCTCATTTCATCCTCCTTATTTCCCTCTTATCTCTTTTTCCCACTCTAACTCTCTCCACTTCTGTCTTTTCCTGTCTCTACCCCAGGTACCTCCTACATTCTCTTTGTCTCTCTTTCCCCCTCTTCCTCTCTTTTCCCTTCTTCTCTTCATCTCCTATCCTTCTCCATCTCTTCTTTTCCTTTCCTTCTACCTACTTTCCTCACTCCTTCCCTTCATTGTTTTATAGTCTTTTCTTCCTATTCTCATCATGTTTTCAACTGCCTCTCTTCTCTTCATCCTTCCTCCCCTCACCTTCCCAGTTTCTCCTCTCCTACCCTATCTCTCTTCCCTCTTTTTCCCTATTACTTTTCTTCTTCCTTCCCCCTCATTATCCTTCTTCTCTATTTGCATTTCTTGCTCTCTGTTCATTTCCTCTTCTCCTTCCCCCTTCTTCTCCCTTTTCCTTTCCCTCTTCATTGTACTGTCCTCCTTCTGCCTTCTTTCTTCTGGTCTTACTCTTATTTTCCCTTGAATATCCCCTTGCCTTATTCATTTCCTGTCCTCTCACTCTCTTCTTGTGCCTGTCTGTTTCCCCTTCTGTCTCCCTTTCCTAACCCTTCCTCTCCCATTTCTTCTTTATGTATTCTCCTTTTCCTCTCCCTCTCCCCATCTCCTTCAGCCTCTCCCTGCCCCATTATTTACTATTCTTTCTCTCTTCTCTTCATTGCCCCTCTCCTGTTCCTCTCACTTCTCATCCCCTCTTCCTGCTCCCTGACTCAGCTTTCTGCTGTCTTCCTCTGCTCTCTCTCCTCATTAGCCAGTTCCCTCCCTCCCCAGTCGTCTGTCCTTCCTCTTCTCTTTTCCATTCCTACCTCAGTTTCTTATCCCTCTTTTCTCCCTCTCTTTTGTCCTTTCCCCTTAGCTTCTCCATTTCCTTTCCCTCTCCCTCTCTTTCCCCGTCCTTCCCCTTGCCCCTCTCTTTTCTTTCTTCTTGCTGTTCTTATCATTTATCATCTCATGTTCTCTCCTTCCTCATAAGTTCCTCTCTCCTCCTTGAGCTTCTTCCTCTTTCTCTCTTTCCACCCCTTCCCTCCTCCACCTCTCCTACCCCTCTACATTCCTTCTCCCACTTCTATCTCTTTTTTCACTTCTCTTCTCTTTTTCCTCCTCTCTCTTCTGTCATTTCCCCACTCTTTTTCTTCCCCCTCTGT